>BQKZ01001268.1:0-31277 GCA_036244855.1 Temnopleurus reevesii | reverse complement strand
TGATGATGATGATGATGATGGTGGTGATGATGATGATGATGATGATGATGGTGGTGATGATGATGATGATGATGATGATGATGATGATGGTGATGATGATGATGATGATGGTGGTGATGATGATGATGATGATGATGATGATGATGATGTTGATGTCAGTGATATGTTATGATGGTGATCATGATGATAGGGATAATGATGATGGTGATGGTGATGGCAGTAATGATGGTGGTAGTGATGATGATGATGGTGATGATGATGGTGATGATGATGATGATGATGGTGATGATAATGATGATGGTGGTTTGTGATGATGATGATTGTTGATGATGATGAAGATGATGATGGTGATGGTGATGGTGATGGTAATGGTGATGGTGATGGTGATGGTGGTGCTGATGGTGGTGCTGATGGTGGGGCTGATGGTGGTGCTGATGGTGCTGATGGTGGTGATGATGATGATGATGTTGATAATAATAATGATAATGATGATGCTCCTTGCAATAATTATGATGGTGATCTCATTGAATAGTTTTGATTTTGAATAGGCTGATTATGAATTGATCAAATATTTTCATGCAAGTATAAAGTGAGTCATTAAATGTATTTACTTTTCTTAATAAAATAATTGCCTTAGTCAATGTAATGTGATCTTTTTTACCAAGTCAGATAAAATTATATTTTTTTACCTCTTCTTAGTTGAATTTGTTCTAAGTCAAAGAGATTTTTGAGCTTCCAAGTGATTCGACTTTGGCAGAGTTACCTGTACTCCATATTTCAAACTTGTATTTTCCATATATCAGGTTCCTTGATGAGAGTAAATCCAACAGCGAGAAGTTCTCCTACGTTCCCTTCGGAGCTGGCCGCCATCGATGCATCGGCGAGAACTTTGCCTACGTCCAGATCAAGACCATCTGGTCTGTCATGATGAGGATGTACGAGTTTGATCTCGTGGATGGCTACTTCCCTGGGATTAACTACCAGACCATGATCCACACCCCTCTTAATCCCATGATCAACTACAAACAGAGGAAGGGATTATGATGAGCTTAACTTACTTTTGATGTGATTATATTAGGGTATTTGTTATTATTAATGCATGTGCTCTGAGTTATGTTTAGACAGCCGATATTCGTCTTTGATATTGCAAAGGGACAAGGGTGCAGACACTACCTTCTCCCCAATTTGTACAAAAGTCGTATTCCTAACTGGCAGGTGTTATTGTTGTCTATCCTAAACATTTATGGATGATTTCAAATAATTCTTAACATGTCCATAGTCTTGTTGTATAATCATTTTTGTAAGAACATGAAGATTGCACATATTTAAAATTCATCATTATCACGCCACGAGAATGGTTACCATGGTTAAAATAGCACATTGAAAATGATGGGCGATATTGGGTGGTTCAGTGAGTATTAGAGGGGCCGTTTCAGGTAGTTTAGTTTCTAAAGTGTAAAAACCACTTTTGGTTTTCACCTTTTTGAGCTTGAATTGACTTCTATCAAATGTGTCATTTAACTAAATTTGTATTCCCATCCTAATATGTACATGTACAAATGTCTGGTAGGAAACAAAGAAGTGTTCTTTATGGAATGCACCAGGGTCCAGAAACGTAGAGGTTTAGAAATAATCACTAATGAAAATTGCCAATTAGTATCTTCGTCACATGTGCATTTTGTACAATAGACTGTCCTGGGTGGTGTTTCACCAAATCGTTCCTAAAGTTAGGCACGACTTTACGTTCGACTAGTATCAGTTGTTGCGCTGAATGCGCGTGATAATGTGAAACATTACACACAAGAAGGGGTACCAGTTGAACGTAAAGTCGTGCATAAAGTCGTTCTTATCTTGCTGAAACACCTCCCAGTATGCTTGTCATATTGGAAAGTCATCGCAAACCTTTATGTTACAGGGCCCTGGCCACATTTGCCGGTGAGATAACGAGTCAGGCACACGTACACGATGTAATTTCTGGAATTACACCCTTGTGTTTGTGCATGAATCTATGTGATGAGAATGTACATGATTTTAATGACAATTTACAATTGGAAGGTCTGCTGGATATTGCATTAACAATGTTTTGTAAATAGCCATGTTGTGTGAAAAACATCAGTATTCGGTGAAGACAGCTATGTATAGGTATGAAGATAAATTCTGATCAGTATGGATATTTAATTACATAAAATTTTGAATGCCCACATGATTAACAATCTTCTGTACTTGGGTTTGTGATTTTTTTTTTAATAGGAAAGAGCGAAATGTCCTTTAACCACTTTACAACACTTAGTATTTGTAACCTTGAGCATCTAATTAGGATGGAAAGTGCGCAATATAAGATCCATGTATTATTTGTATTATCTTATTTGTATTATCTTGTGTATGAACCTTAAATTCCTGTTGCAATGCTCCTTTTATATATACTCATTTGGAGAATTCCAACTCCATCAAACTAACTGTATGTAAATTTCAAACAAATAGTTTGAAATGTCATTTATGTGTTATATGTAATGAGAGTTTGATGTTGTTTTTAAGGCCACAAACAGTAATGATAGCTCTCTTTATTTGATTGAAGGTTATGATTTAATTTTTTTTAAACATATCCATTTTATTCATCTTCAGTAGAGGATGGTCGTATTCTGATCTGTTTGGTAACAATACCA
The DNA here is from genome assembly GCA_036244855.1 of Temnopleurus reevesii. Lineage (NCBI taxonomy): Eukaryota > Metazoa > Echinodermata > Echinoidea > Temnopleuroida > Temnopleuridae > Temnopleurus > Temnopleurus reevesii. The sequence goes on along the minus strand of BQKZ01001268.1, from coordinate 28,614 downwards.
ATTTGAGTATTATTTATTTGGCAATTCCAGTGAATAAATTGAATATCATTGAAATGTATTTGAAATATTTTCTTTTTTTTAATAGGAGCCTGAAAGGTCTTCCTTTTATATTTGTGTGTGAACTCATTACTAAAACTCACAAGAGTCTTCTGTTGGAGAAACGAAGCTAAACTTGTGATTATCTCAGCATTTGCACAGATCCTAAGACTTATGGTCCCTTTTCCCATTGGAATTTGTAAAATTTATCACAAATCTGATCTTTAATTAGCTTGTGTCTTTGTGAGCTTTATTGTATAGGAGTTTAATATCTCACAAAGTAATTCGAGAATTAGAGTCCCCCTACCTATTTAAAAATCATGCTTCTGGTGTTGCCCGGTAGTTGAAAATTGTATGCAGCTTGAAAAGTAGAACGAAATAACTTTGCCCTCTGAGCTAACACCCGTTAAAAGATTCTTGTGAGATAAATTTTCTTAATTATTTATCTTCTGAAGTCTTTAGTTAAATCACAAACTTCGCTGTAAAAACTGAACAAAGCTTATGCATATAAAATATGCATAACTTTATGATTGCATAATTATGAGATATTAGATACATCAAGTGTCCAGGGTAGCAAATGTTTGTAAATTGAACATTGTGTCAGTGTTATTGTGATATTTGTGATCTAAAAAAATATAATATTCAAAAGGGAACAAGTGAGTTTTGTATTTTTATTACTGTCACTTTTTTTTGTATCGAGTAGCTAGTATGATGGTTAAAGATTTGGTCCTCCCCAGAAAAATCTTGTATTGATTAAAAGCAGGAAGATCAGACTAACAGATCAAAAAAAGTTTGAAGCGAATTGGACAAAAAATGAGTTCTGAATATTTCAATGATATAACTGAACAGTGACCCTTTCTTACAGATTGGTAAGTTTGGGTCACATGTTATAACTTATGTCATGCACTTCTTTTCAAGTAGTTTGTTATACTTTATTGATTTTCAAAACCCCCTTTTCAATCTTTCAACGCAAAGAAAATATTCATAAATATTCCAAACTTTCATATTTATTGTCCAACATACTTCAAACCTTTGTTTTGTTCTTCCCTCTGGTTTTGTTAGCTTTTAATCAATGCAATACTTTTTTTTGGCCTCGCCAAATCTTTATTGTCAGACCATTAATTTTCTGAACCAACATTTCCTCTCCCTCTACTTGTTTCATCCCATCCCAAGATGTGTCTCTTTTTATCCCTTCCCTTAATTTTCCCGTATTCTCTCCTATTTTCCTTCTGTATGGTTAATATTATCATTATTATAATTCATGATCATTGTCATTGTCATCATAGTCCGGTGGTAAGAGGCTTAAACTCTCTTACATGTATGTCAAGGGATTCACTCTGTGATGATACTCTTAGTAATGATTTACTCTTAGTCACCGTCCCATCATAATAATCAAGTATTACAATAAATCTCAATTAATCAACAATTACAATGATAGTTTGCAAAAATTGTTAAAATTACGATGAGCCCATTTTGGAAGGTCTGTAGATAAAGGGCAAATTTATTTTGCATGAAGCCAACTGCTCGTCTTACAATCAGACTTGAGAAGAAAATCTAGTTGATTCATACTCTGAAAACTTGTATAAATTATAAACCTACATGTATGATATCATGTATCAAAGAGCTTTGTACTGGATACAAGGACAAATCGTAGACAATCCTAAAACTTCTGCAACTGTTTCTGTTCTGACTTCCATACAAAGAGGCCTACGGCTATATACCTCTATGCTTCCATATAACTCGGTGATGATTTGTTTTACTTCAGAAAAACTTGCATTGTGCTATATCCCCAATTTTACTATCAATCTGAGTATTCAGAATCTTGATCAAATATTTGCTCTGTGTAAATATACAATTACAATTTATTTTAAAAATCGGATCATAAGCCGGTTGTATGGAATGTGGTGGGCTTTATGAGTTCCAGTCCGTCTCATTGTCACCCTCCCTCCTTCCCTCCTCTTTCTTTCTCTCTCTCTTTCTGTCTGTCTGTCTGTCTGTCTGTCTCTCTCTCTTTCATTTACTTTCCCCTCACAGGTGCATTTCTCTAAATCCTTCCATTTTTCTTCATCAAGTTTCCTTTCGTTTGCTTTTTCTCTGTGTACCCATGTCTGCTGTATCTTCCCTCGCTCTCCCCCATCTTTCTCTCTGGCCCTCCATCTCCATCTCTCTCTCTCTCTCCACTTATATTTGAATTTCCCCCTTTCTCTTACTACCTATACATAAAATAAAAAACACCATACACATAATTGATTTTTCAGTGTAGTTTTCCAGCACATTCATTTATTTCAGGAATGTCTTACATTTACATCTCCACAACTGTTTTTACGTTTTTTCCCTGTAAACACGTTTTGTTTTGTTTCATTGAAGGCACCATATATAATAAGACATGAACAAATGACCGTCAAAAGTGAATATAATGGGAAGAAAGCTATTCTAGAAACTGCCTGTCTATTTCTGCTCAAACCCTTGATCCTTATTTCTACTAGTTTGGTTTTATGAATATGTAAATTTGTGTTTACACAATACTGGATAATATTTCTGACATAAAACTGCCACATGCATATCATAACAACCCTTATTCAGCCCATGAAATCAATCTTGAATATTGAATATGCTGCTGAAAAGTTTACTGAATGAAAAGTCCCATAAAGATTCCTATAGCCCCCAGTCACATAGGATCCCGCAAGCAACACTATTCACCCCGACTCTTTGTTAATTCATAGTTAACTGCCTAAGAACAACGAGTCGGGGTGAATCGTTTTGCTTCCGTGGTCCTATGTGACCGGGGCTTTACAATGAATATGACTCTCAAAGTCTACTATTGACTATCGGCTTGTCGAACATTGAAGGACAGAATATATCATAGAATTCCATTTTCCCCTTTTAAGAGTTGGTTGTAATTAAGGTCACCCCAAAATATAAATAATGAGTCTGGTGAAAATGAAGAGATTGAAAATTACCTGTCAAATTTCTTGAATATTTTGAACTAATATGCATTTGGCAAATAATTCCTCACTCCATGAAAACGAGTTTCAGGCATATGTACAACTTTAATGAAAAACAAGGGATATTTGCAAGAACTTAATGTTTTCAAAATAGTAGTTGATTAAAATTGCGTAGATATAAAAACATGGAAAAATTTTCCTTGGGAACATCGCCGGAGATCATGCTCAACGATTCTGAAAAGGGTTATCAAAATCAAGATTAACAGTACCCAAGATTTCATAGGAAAGTTATGCGAATTGAAGTGAAAAAAATCCCCCAAGTAACAAGAAAAAAAGTAATTGTGCTACATGTACACTTTACTGTCATTAATTTACCCAAATTTGAGTTGCAAGCTTTTAAAAGATACCCAATATAACAAGGTATATCGCAACTTTCGTGTGCACGAATTGTACAAACTGTGATTTAAAAAATGAAGAGAACTAAAAATAAAGTAAATTCTGGAAGAAGTATTCAAACAATACCCAATCAAAAATGCTCATCTCAAAACTAAACTCTGTATAACTACAGGTGTAACTATAATGCATGAGAGAATACAATAGCTAAGTGTGAATTTTTCTTCATAAATTAATGATCTTTCGAATACTATGCTACAGACGATCGTTTAAAAAGCAGAAAATGTATAATATAACGAATTGCACTGATTATTTTTCATTTCCTCCCATTCCATTCTGATATACAATAATATATAAACTCTCCTCTTCTCTCCTCTTGATTAAAACAAAGGATTTTCATCTGATCCTGTTTACTATATCGCATGCAAATGGCCCATATTGTCTGTACATTTTAAGTGACATCATATACAAGTTATAATGGCTTTATACAAGAAAAATGCAGTATATTCAAGTGGAAAAACATGGATACAATTACAGTTTATATCTTATTTTCATAATATATTACATACCATTATTTTTGGCTTCTTTTGAAGCAATGATCGTTTTATTTTATACAGTGAATACATTATAGCATACAAGTGCAATATTTTGAAGAAGGCATAAACTGAGTTTGTATAATACATTACAATAACACATACAATTGTGTCAATCTTCATAACTATTAAACCTTACCTATTTTCGGAGTTTCAGATCTTTTTTCAGCAGATTGTTGCGAAGGAACATCTATTTTTCAAGGGTGTTGCATGATTAAGTAAAAGCAAAATATCATTGCGTATAGTATATTTTCATCTTGAGCTCCAAGTAGAATTAAAATTAAGGCTATATAGGTTTTAAAAAGAAGGGAGAAAAAGTAGGGAGGGAGCACAAAAAGAGGAGAAAAGAAAGAGGAAAGGACAGAGGAGTTGGAGGAAGAGTGATATTGAGGATAGATATAGAAAGACAACAAAAAGTATAAACAAGAGAGCAAGAAATACAGATTAAAAGTTCTTGTCCATGGTACAATATATTCCTCATGTCGGTTCACATTTAGTCCATCTAAAGAAGGGATCACTTATATTTAATCTGTGCTATATTCTATTATGTAACACTCATTAGTTTATATTTCGTCCCTTAATTTCCATTGAACTGGGCTTTAAAATCGAACATCGATTTGAGTAAACGATAACATTCGCATTCACATATATGAAGAGGAGAACTAAAACCTTCACACCATCTTTTAAAAAATTTATAACTAAAAACCCAGAAAGTAAACAAACATTTTTGTAAGGCCCATAAGAAAAATATATGACAACATTCAATTTTTGGCAACTGATCAACATATACACATAAACATTGATTTTACAGATTGTAGACGCATCTACTTCATACACATGTACAGAATTCTGTTTGCAGGCACTGACAAAATGATATTGCAGAAAGTTGAAGTGTCATTCAATGTTCACAAAAGCACAAGGAAAATTGATTAGAATCAAACCTGCCTACAGTTGACATTAGTCCACAAAATAAAAGTCCATATTTCATTGCATTAACTACAGTAATATTCCCTGAATAAAGATATTCAACTTTATCTACAATTTTATAGTGTGAACCATATTTGTTGTCTTTATAATCATTAAGATGCAGAAACCCCCATTAATCTTGGATGTATTCTAAAGAATAGACTGGCATTGTAACAAGAGACAACACTTCACAATGACGTACAAAAAATAAAGCCCGCATTTGATTTTCATGAATCAATTATCATTAATTATTCATGCAAATTTGTATAATCACCAACAACAAAATGTTGAAAAATAAAACAAAAAATGAGTTCAATTTTAAAAGAGGTAGCAATTATCTTTGATGTTGTATTCAATTCATAAGCCAAGTTTGCAAAGTATATTTCAATTATTCGACAAGAATATTGTTTTTGTGATATCACCTCCTTGAAGCAAGAAAGGCACTACCGCTATACAAAGTCGATGAAGATACATGTAGTGCCCTTATGGAATATTGCTTACAATATATACTTAATATATGCCAAATTAAAAGTTACAAATGATTGCCAAACCCTGTAAGATTATCTTTCCTAAAAAGCCATAACAGTATCATCATTATGTGCATCATTTCCGAAAACATTTATGAAGACCTTAAGGTTGTCGGTCCTTTCGCGTAGTCTGCAAGTACAGACCCTGAGCTTTCTGTGTTAGCATAATACAAAGTGTGCAACCTTTCACTGCATGACACACTGCATTTTTTTTGCCTTGCCCTAGGCTGTAGGGAGGAACAATGATGTGTGTGATGTAGTCACACAATGCATACGCTGTATCACCCTCCGCACAGGCACACACCTAAACACTAGGGTCTCTCCTTTCAGACTATATCCCTACCGCTAAAGGACCGCTACAGCTCCGTTCGGCCGGTGTGACCACACCTTAATATGTGGCACATATTTACATCAATATTATTCTCAATCTTAACATGAATTAGATCTTAAACAAAAATAATTTCACAATTGGAAGAGCAAATGATAAATTGCTTTGACAAATGAGTGGCTAGCACCAAACATAAACTGAAGCCAGTTTTTTATCAAACAAACATACAAACAAACAAATAAAAACAGAAACACGGATTTCGGGTTTGTTTTAAGCGTAATCAATGAAAACTTTCATGTCAATTATGCCTTTTCATTTCATATGTAAACAAAAATGAAAGAAATCTTCTCACAGTTAACATAATTTAAAGTGCGCTCTGCACTGTAAGAGATATGACCAATATATACTTTACTGTTATTTATAATTGTGATCGATGTGAAAGGAGACAATGTGTATATTTCAAAAGAAAATCAAGTTTGGTACATATTCAATGCAGTGATCATCGCATGCAGATAAGCAGAAGCTATTTGAAAATCTAGATTTCACACAATGAGATTCATATTAGAACGTAATCATTATATCTAATGAAAATTGTTGGAATTGGATTTGGAATTAAAACCCAATCACACATTTGCTTCAGTAAAATAGAATAAATGTTAATTCCAACTGTTGGGCCATTACTTTTGTCATTATTCTGTGTAAAATAACAATAATTTTAATTTCTGATGTAAAAAAATTCATCACACTATATCTCGGCAAGTATCATTAAATTAATTCCATTGCAATCATTCCTATTATATTTTACTAAAAATACACATTTAAATGAGGTCAAATGATTACAAATACATGAGTATTAAAAAAAGCAAATTTGTGGCCTCAGGTATAGGGTAAATAATATTTCTGAATTCATTAAAATGGCCTTACTGATAATTTTCAAATATACTCTTTGCAAAATAATCAAACATTTCTTTGAAAAATCAAGTGAAATTTGCTTCTGTGCATACAATGAATACATGTGCTTCATGATTAATTTGTTTAATTATTCACTTTTTACTTTTGCACCCTCACCTTTACGTTTCTCTATATATTCAGACAAAATCCAAACGGCATAATTACTCAATTCCTCAATGCTACGTCAGGCCCCCCCCCCCTCCCCCGTTTTCATAGGTTTAGAATAGCCCAGTTTTTTAGGGTTCATCTTGCAATTAATTGCAAATCTTTAATAGACAATTTGATATAGACTTACGATTATATCAAACGTACGATTGATTGGAATTCTTTATGTTAGAGGGACAGTAATCAACTTGCCTCCTCAAAGATCTGTTTCATTTTTGTCGAATAAATAGCAATAAGAACTCCTGTGACATGCTGATCCTTGGTCACCTGATATATCTCTTTGATCAGGTGCTTAGGTCACATTATTGACACACCTGTCACAAACCACCTGCTGGTTGATCTTCATATGCCTCTAGTCATGTGATCAAGTCATATCACCTGATGATCATCTGATCTACACTGATCAAGAGTACAGGGCACAATGATATTTTATCACATGACAGCATTACAGCCTAATCATATTGCCACACTTCTTTGGCTGATCAACAAGTTTCCACAAATTAAGAGACTCTAAATCTGCCGCTTTCAGTCTCATGTAAAAAAAGACTGAGTAAAAGTCATCGCCATCAATGTAATGTTCACAAACAGCATATTTAACATTCAGTAACACAGAACCCATTAGGATTACTGTTACAGAACCACCAGACAATCAATCATTAAGTTTCCATCACTAAAAAATGATCGATCGGGTACCGTATAAGCCAATGTTTTAGCGTACAGGTATTTTGCAATTTTGAACCGGTTTGTGTTGCTATGCATCTTAGGAAAGGACATTTTTGCAAGGCAAAGACCGTAAAATTCGCAAAAATTAAATCATCCCAAAAGTTTCAGCTTATACAGTAATTCAGTCTGGTCACAAGATGTTGGTTGCGACTCACGTGACCAGAATTCATCGCCATTGGTGCAATGTCCACAATCGGCAGAGTTTATGGTCATCAATCAGCGAGAATTGCATCATCAGACAGCCAACTGACGAGTGATGCGACGCCCCAGCTGGCATCCTCATCATCATCATACCTTAGCGGTCATCTTGAGATGTTCCAGAGCGGTCCTCAACCTCCTTGTATGCTTGGGATCAGTCACTCCGCATCGTCGAAGGTCCTCCTCTTCCATGTCCATCAGGATGTCCAGCTCGTCCCAGCCGCCGCCGATGAACGCATCCACATACATGGGCATGCCCAGGTACGTCAGCCAATCACACACTGTGGAGCCGCGGCTTGCGTAGATCACATGCTGGGCTTGGTGAGCGAGGGTGTCGCTCCGAAACTGAAAGGGGAGAAAGGATTGACTTGTGTTAGCTAGGCAAAAATCTAAAATAGTGTGAAATCATAACCATTGATCAATACATAGATAATCAGGTGGACAACTCGCACTCTCAGCATTGTCCATATTGTGCAATAATGCTGTTATTATAATCAGAATTACCATCATCATCATCATCATCATCATCATCACAATCATCACCAACATCAACACCGACAATAATACCACCACCACTCACACCACCATCACCATTTCTTACCCAGCATCTTCCCTCAGCTATAAGAGACATGACCCTAAGTGCCTCCAGACACACAGCTACATCAGGCACTCTCATCTGAACTTCTTCAGCATAGCGTTGGATCAACACAGCATCACCAGCATCACCATTAGAACGAACATCATCATCATCATCATCATCATTCACCATCATCATCATTTAACATCATCATCATTTACCACCACCACCACCACTTACCACTCCCGCCGCCGCCGCCGCTACCACCACCGCCACCACCACCACCACCACATCAATACCACCATCACCACCATTACCACCATCCCCACCACCACCACCGATTCTTACCCAGCATCTTCCCTCAGCTATAAGAGACTTGACTCTCAGAGCCTCTAGACACACAGCGACATCAGGCACTCTCATCTGAACTTCTTCAGCATAGCGTTGGATCAGAGCAGCCGGGATGCCACAGAAACCCATCTGAGGAAGAAAGATGAGGAATGGAATAAAAATAAAAATGTGATTAAAAAGTAACAAATGTAATGAATCAAATATAGATGGAATGAAATCATCTAGCACAAAATATATAGATGCCTTGTCTTGTCTCCCTCGAGTCGGCATACGCAGACTAGCTGTACTTTCTCAACTTTCGAAAGTTTTCTATTTGGCGTGAGCACCAAGCAAGCCAGATGCTGTTTATTAGTCTTTGGTTCTTTAATCACAATCTTAATGCAAAATATAATGGATTTCAGCACAAATTGTTGTGTCTCCTATTGATCATGTGAATACCTGATACATTTAAAGCTTCAGAACAATATAAAAAGACAGTTGAAGAAGGATTAAAGAATTCAGGAGGGGTGCATATGCATCAATCTTGAGACAGGTTGAGGGCAACTTCATATAAAAAAGTACATATTGGGTTTTAGTAAGGTTAGATTGAATGAAGAAAAACAAAAGCAACAGAATTACTTCTTGAATAATTCTTGCCTTATCCCAACATGAATAAACACTGATTGACAGTGCTTCACCGAGAAGCTGAGAAAAAAATCTCAGGCATTCTCNATTACAATTTGAATGTGTCATATGACGGATTGTAGCATAATATGAGTATCAGTATGTCTTATCATGTGAAGAAGTGATACGCTTAACGCTTCAAAACAATATAAAAAAGACAGTAAAAGAAGGATTTACAAATTCAGGAGGGGGTGCAAAGGCATCAATCTTGAGACAGGTTGAGGGCAACTTCATATAAAAAAGAACATATTGGGTTTTAGTAAGGTTAGATTGAATGAAGAAATACAAAAGCAACAGAATTATTTGTGTAGAAAATATGTGGAAATTAATCTTAATGACGGAAATTAGGGACGGGTGTGAGGTGAAACCTAACGGCATACAAATTTCAGCCATTTGAGAAGATATTCAGCAGGACTATTTCACTACAATGTTAAAAGGAATTACTTCATGAAGAAGGAAATGAATTCCAGCCATATATGTTAGGGAAATGGAGATATATATCTAAGCATTAGGGGGGTTCGGGGCAACCCATTTTCATGCCAGATGCCAACTACTACCCGAGATACTCATTAGACTGATTAAGTACTGATACTTGTGGGAATTAATTTCTGAGAAAATGAAAGAAACGCAGGATTAAATGGTGAGAAGTGTTTTAGCTAAGTACGTGTAAGCTACACAGGTCTTAATAACATTAATCCCAACACTGAAACCGCAATTAGTGACAGAGGAAAAGGAGGATTTAAGAATGTGCCAGACTGCTTCTAGGGTAGTAAAGGGCTTGTAGGCAAAGTTAAGAGGAAATATGGGCTATACAGATTTCAATAAACTGATCTCCTGATTAACAAGACTAAGAAAACTGTTAAAAAACTTTGATGGGGGTAATAAAATTTACCACAACTGACTAAAATATGAAGATATATCAAGCCAAGGTTCTATCCCTCTCATTAATCAATCAATCAATCACATGATCACAGGACATTTTTTGAAGCAGCATTCCATGGTGTTGGGTTATAACGCCATAACAAACTCTTGGATAATAGTAATAATAGATACAATTTATATACCACACATATCCACTCTACGAAGTACTAAAGGCACTTTGCATTATTATTATCCTGGCTTTAGCCCGGTTAGCACTCAACAAGTGACGTAAACAGTCCTGAATAGTATTATAGAGAGAAAATACTGACGACTGAGGTGTTTTAAATATATGTAAATTGTTAAAGTCAATAAATATTAGTCATCAACATTGTTGGAGAAGGAAAAACAGAGCAAAAAAGAGCAGAAAGGAAGTGACTGTGTGAATGAAAGAGGAAATATAGAGGTGCAGAGAGAAGAGATACAGAACAAAGGACAATTAGACGGGGCAGATGGGGGGAATTCAGAGAAAGTGAGAGAGAAAGAGAAAGAGGACAATTGAAATTGATGGAATTAAAACAAACCTTGTCTGAATAAGGTTCCTGTCTAATATCAATCCCATCTGCGATCAGCTTTGCATCCAAGAGCTTCTCTAATGACTGACTATGCATGCCTAAACCCGTCTGCATCTTCTTCAACGGTAACGTAGGTGACGCTTGCATGGGGTCACGTGACACTGTGTCCTTACTACGATTGTTCTGCCTCTTGTGAGGTGACACGCTGCGTGACTTGCGTCGCCGGCTGTTGAGGAGGAGGGCCGGGCAGGTGTCTGTCTGCCCGACCGCTCGTAGGAGTTGCGGTGAAGGCATGACGCCATTGACAGTGTTGGACCAGCCGTTGGAGCATGTAACGGTGCCATCGACTGAGGCACTTCGTTTCCATTGGATAGACCCTGAATCCCCGACAGTGAGTTGGTTTTGCTCCGTTCGCGGTGGATAGTTCATAAGCACCGGGCTGCTTGATCTCTGTGTTAGTTTCGAATGCGGTTGATGTTTCGGCGAGCATCGGTGTTGCCGCGTCAAGTGCAGGCTACGATCGTCCATCCACGGAAACTCGTAATAGTTCTCAAGGATCTGCGGTGGTGAGTTGTGTGGGATGGCTGCAACCGTCACAGGTGTGGCACCATTGTTAAACTGGCTGTGCCTCTGTAGGAGATCAACAGCCTTCACGTCCGTCCTGACTGGTTTCAGCGGCTGATTCCTTGGCACCTCACCGCCCCAGCTCCACGAGTCCAACCCAGAATACTGGTCACACATCCTCAAATAATGTCCATCCACTCCTGGGATTAATATCCCTGATATATTGTTGGAGTTATTGCAGTTCGATCCCGGAGCAAGCACCCCACTGATCTCCGTCGACGTTCCTTCCTCTTCCTCCGCGCACAGACTCCCTAACCCTGACTCCCGCAGCATCTCCAGACTACTCATGCTGTTCTTGCCATGCTTGCGAGCTGGGGACTGGGAGTTGTCCCCGCAGAGGCCAGCATCGGTGCTTGCATAGAACCCTGAATCCCTAGCGGCTATCCTCAGCTTGTGTATACTACTGCTTAGATCTGTGTCATCTATCCTAGGGGAGGGGCTTGTTGTAGTGATGGGGGAATCACCTAATGCACCTGAAGAGATAGTTCTGACATGTACGTCGACACCTGAAAGAAAAAGATGCAATAAATAGAATGAGAGCAACTTTCAAAGAAGCAAGCAAAACCCTTTTATGTTGACTATATGGAAGTTTATTTAACAGATGTTAACTTTTCGATCCATTTAAAATCGAATCTATTTCACTCTGCTCAAATTTGGAAATCCTGGGCTAAAGAATGTCTCCTGCTATGTTGCCTAAAAATGTAGAAAATGTAAAAGTTTGTATACAGATCGAATGAGAAGTTATCTGATATGACATTATGGATTGCGTTTATGTTGCCGAACGCATGGATGCCCATCAGGTCATATCTCTACGACCTTAAAAATGTATAACTTTTGAATGGGTAGTCCGATTTTGCTCAAATGTTTACAGTTTGCTCATTTGATTTTCCTTCATTCAATGAGAAAGTGATAACTCCAGGATTAGAAAAGAGTCTCTGGCCTACTGAACTTACCCTTGATAGGCTCGAGTAGTAGTTTAGCTACAGTGAGTAGCTTGACCCTGTGTTCTAGATTAGTGATCTCTAGGCTGTCAAGATCCTGTTCTGTTAGGTTCTTAAACCGCTCCAGCGATGCTAGGTCGTGNCGTTAATTTCCTTCAGCAAGAAATTCATCCACATTGTGCTGCACTCAACCCAGGTATAAAGGTTAATGGGTACCTGGTAGGAATATTTATTCCTTGAAACGCCAAGTGCGCTAATAAAGTGGCTGCCGGGCTAAAGCCAGGGTAATAATGCTGCAATTGTAGACCGCTTAGACATTAAGTTGTTGATAAGCACTATATAAAAGCCGTTCATTATTATTATTATTAAACTTACCCTTGATAGGCTCTAGTAGTAGTTTAGCTACAGTAAGTAGCTTGACCCTGTGTTCTAGATTAGTGATCTCTAGGCTGTCAAGATCCTGTTCTGTTAGGTTCTTAAACCGCTCCAGCGATGCTAGGTCGTGTGACTTGAAATCTGACAGGTATTTCTGAGGAGTTAAAAGAGAATCACGAAGACATTATCAAGCCTGGAACGTGCGGGTTTGACGAACACAATGCGAACGGAGTCCGAAAGGTGATTGTTATTGTGACGTCAAAAAAGGGACAACATTTTGAGCAAGAATGAAAAAAAAATTGGACGAACCAAACAACTTCCTCTGAAGCCTTCGAAATGGTTATATGCACACAAAAGAAATTATTTCTCTGATCGATACGGTGTATTCATGTTCAACATTACTCAGCATAATAAGAGGAAGGAATCTCCTTCATGTATATAATAGAGCTATGCATCCACAACACACTGCTTGAAAGGATGTGAAATTCAGTTAATAGACATGTCCAATGAATGAAATGTTACAATAACAACCCGACTCTTTGAGTGTGGCAATTATTTTCTCAGATAGAAAAGGCATAAGAAATAAAGGAAAGAATGTGCAAGCGTACCATTTGATTTACGACAACAATGCACTTGCACTTTACTTACAAGAGCGTTTGCGGTCATAGTATTTTGGATAGCTTTACAGGACATAAAAGTAAATAAATACAATAGTTCGAAGCATGTAGAGGAAGGCAGTTTGCCCTTTAGAATTATGCTGGATGGTTCCTTCTGCAAATGTCCCTTCCTTGACGTCATTACCGAAATAACACGAAACAACTCGAAATAAATCGAAATGCCAAAACGAGCCCTAAAATCAGGTTTTTTGTTTTACATGATCAAATTTGGTATAAAACAGTTCTTTCAACATATTATCCACATAATCACCTTTTTGTACTTGTAAAGTATGCTGTATTCGTGATTTCCTTCATGGTTCTTCTTTAAAGGGAATTGGGTAAAATCAGGTCAGATGAATTTGTGCTCAATTATAATTACTATTTCCATTTGGTCTTAAATATAGCTTATTGCTACTATAACTAATATTGGATTTAATATAGCATGGAACAAATCCTGTTTTATATTTTCTCCCTTTCCTCTTAATCGGTTCCTCATTTCTCATTTTCTTAATTCCAATCCTATATAATCAAATCACTCTTATTCTTAACAAAAAAAAACACCTTACACACTCTGTAGATGAAGCACTAAAGGTATTTACTGAGTTGGGGATTAGGGAAAATGCTAAACTCATCCCCATCTCTCTTCCCCCATTTGACGCACCCCTCTTAATACCTCATTCTCCTCTCCAAAATTGCATTTCCAAATACACGCACCACACTCTATTCCAAATAGTTTCTCCACTGTCTGTGAAGACACCTCACATTTTATACATGAGATGGTTCGGGCAGGGGGATAACAAACGACTCCTTGCTGACCCCTTCCTCTCCCTTTTTCCTCCCTTCTCCATCTCCCTAATCCCCTCTAAAATTACAGCTCTGTATAATCACATCACATTCTATTCTCCTCAAGGCCTACTCCACGTTCTGTAAATGAAGCAAATACGATGCATTAACCTGGTTAGGTCCTATGGGTAACAAACGGCCCTCTGCCTACCCCTTTCCCTAACCCCTTCTCCCTTATATACTCACATGACATTCTATTCTCCTCAAGAGCTCCTCCATGCTTTGAAGATGAAGGACTTATGATGCATTAGCCTTGTTCCTTCAGGGGGTAAGAAATGCCCTCCTGCCTACCCCTTCCTAACTCTCTTTGCCCCCTTCCCTAACCCCTTCTCCCTTATATACTTACATCACATTCTATTCTCCTCAATAGCCCCTCCACACTCTGAAGATGAAGCAAATACGATGCATTAACCTGGTTAGGTCCTATGGGTAACAAACGGCCCTCTGCCTATCTCCTTCCCATACTCTTTGCCCCCTTCCCTAACTCCTTCTCCCTTATATACTTACATCACATTCTATTCTCCTCAATAGCTCCTCTACGCTCTGTAGATGAAGAACATATGATGCATTCGCCTGGTTTGGACCTAGAGGTACCCCTTCCAAGCCCGGCATTTCTTCTCTACTCAGCTCCTCAACGAACGTGAACTTGAACTTGCCACTCTTGTTTTGGCAGACCCCCTCCCAGTAACCTCCTGAAGGCTTTCGTGTGATGTATACCAGATCTCCTTTCTGTAAAGGCAATAACCATACACAGAAAAAAATCTGTTGTCATAAAATGTAATGGAAATTATGTAAAGAGTTATATTTTCTCGGTACCATTTACCTATAAAACGAAAATAGAATGTTTACAAATATCAAACAGGCTTATGACAAAGGAGATAAATCTAATCTAACACAAATTGTATGGTTTCTCTCCAGTGACCTACTTTAGCCAAAACTTCAAGCATTTCAATGACAAAAGACTACTAAATGATTTCAATATTCATGTGATTAGAGTTCCATTGTGGTACTTTCTTACTTGTTAAGAGACAACTACCAGGGCCCAAATACTGAAAAATGGTGTCATCTTTTAAGTTTGTTAATTTTTATAACAAATCAAAATAATAATGCGACATTGGTTGATGTTTGCGCAGTGTTGATCCAGCTGAGTGAACTCCGAAGAGGTGACTGTGTAAGCACCAATGAGAAGTGCTTATTACACATCATTGGCTTTTGTTACGACAATTAACATCCTTTTCCTTAACATAAATGAAAATACAGTTTTCAGAGTTTGGGGCTAGTATACAGTCACAAATATAGAATTAATCAAAGATCACACAAGTACACTGTTACTGATAAGTAAAAAAAAAAAAAACTTGGTTGCATCATAGCACAAAATAGAATCCCATGGGGGCACTGTGATGAGTAAATGCATAAACTACAATATAAGTGATAGCTGTTGGCACAGGTGTCTCAGTTATGTACAGTAAAGCACATAATCCGTTGGAACTTGATAGGATTTCAGGTTGTAAACAGCGAGGCACAAAAAATACTTTTAAATCCAGTGCTCCAGTATATGATGTAATCCAACTTAAAACCCTTCAAACTTGACTGTGCAAAGTGTTTTATCTGTGAAAACCAGCTACAACAAACGCCAGAATATGAAAATTTTACAAATGATGTTCGCTTTTCCCCTCTGAAATTCTAAATCTAATTCAACATATTCAAGGACAAAAAACTATAATTTTTAGAATGAAGAAAACCCTGCCTTTCTAGGCTCCATCAAAAAGCCAATGACGATTTGGAACATAGGGGGTGTTGCTACAAAGTTGAAATTGATCGCAAATCAACAGCAAATCAGGTATGGGCTTTTAACAGGAGGCTCATGAAACAATGATTTGGATTTGCGCTTTCAAATCACTTGCGATCAATTGCAACTTTCAAACCACATCCTCTAAGATGTAATTAGACTTCAAATCAGACAAATCTACCAAATTCCCCATTATTGGTAACAGATATCCTTCCTCAGGAGAACCGCTGCAGAGTGTCAGCCCATGTTTAAAGTGTTAAAAAACAGAACCCCCTCCCTCACAAGGACAATCCTCCTCCTTCTCCTTCCCCTACTTCCTTGCCTACTTCAACAGACATACCTTGAAGGCTAGTGCCCCAGTATCATAGGGACTGGGGATGTAATCCATCTTAGCCCTTGCAACGGAGCAGAAGAGAGTTGGTTTGAGTTGAACATCAGGACTTTGTGACTGCTGCCTTCTTGTTGAAGGACCTAGGGAAAACAATCCAAACAAAATTGATATGATAAGTACTCTACATTAAGATTATATTAAGTATTCTACTTGTAGAAGTATTATATAAGGTTACTCCACAGTGAAGACTTTGCTTAAGATTTGAGAAAAAAAAATGCAAAAATTGAATTCTAGAGTACAGAACATAGAATATTGGCATTCCTGAAAAATAATTAATAGATCTATGATCTAAGGAAGAATATTTGCAGTTAGATAATTATCTGAATAATTTGGTTTGCTTAATCAAAAGTTGATGCTCAGATTTCTTAACAAATCTAAAGACAGTTGATAGCAATCCTCAAAATTTTTTGAACATAGAATAAGATTGAGTCTTCTTCTTTTTTAATGCTACAAAAGCATTTTTCAATTATTATACAAGCATTCATATTTTAAAGTGAGTTTTGCTCCATTCTATAAAATATGAAGAAGGCAGACCCTTTCATCAGGCCCCATCTATTCTTACAGATGACACATTTCTTGAAGGCATATCAGTGAACAGGTCATCGTTCTTCCATCATCATATTCTCAAATTTGTGCCAAACGCCCATCGAACCAGACGTTTATTCATGTACGACACATTTCTCCCAGGCATGGGTGGGATTATGTTCACTAATTCATAGTAGATTTGTCTGTCTTCATTTCAATGGATGGCTGATGCTCTCCATTTCTTCTCCCTCCATCCTACTTATACCATCCATCCCTATGTCTCCTTCCTCCCTTCATCCATGCCTCTATTCGTTTGCTGCTCTCCCTTTCAATAAATAGCAACTACTTTACTTTCTGTCTCTCTGCCTCTTTCTTTCTCCTCCCCATTCACTCGTTCCATCCTCCACATCCACCGCCAGTCTCCTCTTTCTCACTCTCTCCCCCTTCACCTATACATCACTTTCTCTTTCTGTCCTCCCTATACTTTACATATCCCTCTCCCTCTAATCCTCTTTCTCCATTCCTCTTCTCCCTCACTCCATTCCATTCCCTCCTTCCCTTCCTCCATCTCTCCTTCCTTTGTCCATCTCCCTCCTTCCCTCCCTACCTCCATCCTCCCTACCCCCACCCCTCTCCCTGCCCCTCCCTGCCCCTCTCCTGTCCCTCCCTCTATCCCAGAGATAATAGAGAGGGAGAGTTGCGACAGCGGAAGTGCGTTCTGATTGGTCAATCACTTCATGGGCCTTCAAATAGTTCCCCGGCAGCTTTTGTGTCCTGACAATGGCCCGAAAGTAGAGCTGATCAGATGATCTAAAAAGCTCGTAAGTAGTGATTGAATTTGTTCTCACGTTCTGTGATTAGATAGATATGTCTAAATCTTGATATTATCTTGTCAATGATATCAAGCGCTCAACACGGAATTTCTGTATCGGGTAGATATCTTAGATTTAATCTTGGTTTCACGCATTTCAGTGGACCAGATTTTCACTCGGTTTTTGTGTAATTTCAGACAAAATGCTACCAAATTTCTTCATTTTGTATTGATTCCAAGAATCGGTACTATCTGCATGCTTTACATATTAGATATGTGCATATGCATATCTTTTATGTATATTATCCTCTTTTGTTAGTGTTATTTTAGTGAAAATGTAGTCTATTTTGGATCAATATCCACACACNCATACCAGAGTACTTTCATACTGAGAAAACAAACTTTGAACCTCTAATTTCTATCAACACTGATAAGGTTGAACTGTGCGTTATACATGTAGCAACCACTATTATTATTATTATTATTATCATCATAATCTCTTTACGGTACCTAATTATTGGCAGCATAAACTAGCTTATATCATCAAATCTATTGTAATGGGTCAGTGTTAGAATATGCAAATCACAGAAAATATCACAATCTGATAATAATCTCCCCCAGAAATAAAGGTAATTAATCTTGATTTTAACAGTCCATTGTTTGTATTAAACAATGATATATGCAATTATATAAAATAAGTATACGGTTGGCCACAATCCAAACATCAGTGCCTCATATAGTGATGGGTAACACCCTAGTCACACTGGCGAGTATCTTTAATCTGAAATTAGGTCAAAGATTCAGTCACTGAAAATATAAAAACTACACATGCTTTCTCATAAATCATGGGCATACATTGAAATTACAACAATTATATTGCCCTTTTGAAAATGATATGACACACAAACAAGTATTTTTCAGATCAATGTAATGATCTTGAAGAAAATACCTACATAAATTAGAACCTTTTCCACAAAATCCTAATGATCTTATCTTTTATTACTTTTACTTCAATTTTCCATGTGATTATTATATTGAGAAAAGAGGCTCAACTCACAAATCATGCAATGTCTATGCTGATTGAATTGTTAAACATTTGTGAGAACACATTTGTTAATTCATGATTGTCAGTCCACCAGTCCATGCAAAGTTCAATTTTTCAAACATAGTATGGTTAGGAAGAAAATATCATGAAATAAATTACAAGTGATCCATGTGTTAATTCTATTCTATATCAAATCTTTATGTATATCATGCATATTAAACCCACACTAATATGATTAATAAAGTTTACATTTGTATGTAAAGCATAACTTTACAACCAAGTTGAATATAGAAATTAGGCACATTTCATTATATTTCATCTGACAGAGGTAATTTGGTGGGCAGTGTATTAGCACCTATTTTGAGACCTGATGTCAAAGTTGCTAGAAAGTTATTCAAAAGTTATTCAAAATAGAAAAATACTATCATTTGGTTAAACACTTCTTGAACAGATCAGAATGCTATTATTCGATATCAGATAAAGTCATTCATGCATGTTAAATCTCCAATGAAAAGTTGCATAAACCTAAAAGAAATATCAATGAAGCAACATGAAGACAGATTAACCTGTTGGACATGGATTAGTCTCAATAATTTAGATTATTTTTTACCTAAGCTGATATGAAAATTTTCAAGCTTCATATTTAGCATTTCAAATGATATTTACAGTTCCCTCTTTTATTCAAATAAAACAATATAGCTTATTCAAAATATTCCATCGTGTTAAAAATGACAGTAGTTGAATGTACTAATCCATGCTCAAATTCTGATGAATGTCCGATGGAAGCTAAAACCTATCATAGCAAGTTGGAAAATTAGAAAGTTAATGTATGAAACGATGCTGTTAATCCATGCGTTGCAGTCAGACAGGCATCCATGCAAGCTACAACTCTTGTCTTCTCACCTCATAGCTGGACAGGGAACCATCAGGGGAGGTCATGGGGGAGGAGTGGGAGGACCAGGGGCTACTAGCCCCCCTGGACGAGTAGGCTACCACCGGTGAACGGGTGAACTTTCTCAGGAGGCGGGGGCTTCGGCTACTGATCATCACCTTGAGCGACTTCTTAGGGGTCTGGCGTCGTTTAAGGAAAGAGAAGTCCAGAGACATATTGGCCATGTTGCCGGATTGGTCTTGTGCGTGTTGTGGTTGTTGGTGGTATTGCCTATCTGTGGTTTCTGTTCGTGTGTTGTGGGTGGTGGCAGCAACATTGGGCTGGACACAAATAACAGGTGGTTGTGGTGCTTTTTAGGTCATTGGTTGGTGTTGTTGATGATGGTGGATTATTGTGGTGTAATGGATGATGACATCAGTGTTAGGTAGATCATGACAAGAAAGGTTAAACGAGGATGAAATGGACGCATTCACTTCTTGTGTACGAGTGGATGAACTGTCGTATGAAGTCGGAGGTAAAGTCAAATAAATATTCTAGAATGACAAAAGTAATCCAGAAGATTGGATCAAATAAACAACAAGAAGGAAGGTCACTGAACCAGAGAATTCTCACTGGTCTTGCATAAATCCAAGATAACGATCAATCAGCATCTCTTGATATAATAATGGAAGACCTCATCTTGAATCTCTTTTCCAATTACGATATCAGGAATATCCAAAACATACAAGATGCAAAATTAATAGTCACTTGTCCACATATATGAATGTTCTTTGATAATACATTTATGCAACAAAATAAACAAGTTTTCAGGGACTTCCAGTAATTTCAATGTATTCCTGTGCGAAAATTGCATGCGTCTCAAGGGAGTAGCTCGTGACGCAATAAGTAGAAAAACAAGCAGGAAATGGATTTCATTCAGCTACAGAATAATTGAAGTGAAAGCGGAAAGGGGGGAAGGGACGGATTAGATGAGCAGTTTCGATCTTAAGACGCTAGCCTGGAACTGTCATCGGGATGCAAGATCGTAGTTGAGATATGATGATACAATGACGACAAAGTGGGAAATTGAAGCATCATCGAAACTCCAGCAAAGTTATTGTATCCATATTGTTCTGCAAAAATAAGTATGATTGTTTCTCATTAGACACCTCGAAGAAAGATTATTTGTGACATTTCTTATCAAAGAATAAGTGAAAGTATTTCTTGTATCCAGTCGGAGAAGAACCCCTTGATGATCGCTCATAGACATCAGTATCAACCCTTTGCAGTCCAACTTATTCCAGATGGTCAAACACCCACCGATGCATCTTTACCAGTAGTCATAATGTCATTTCCTGAAGACACTTCTATAAAAGAACATACCATCTGCGCAACAAGGGACCATGAAAGCAAGAAAATCCCCCAAAGAGTTATTTTCTCACAGTGTTAAACCATTAACAGTGTTTGTACTAAGTCTCACTAACAGCTTGAAGAATCAATAGAGGTTTAAAATACACAGCTCGATGAGTAATGGTAGCGTCCCTGAACTATACCTGCTATTAGAGGGAGCTGTCAAAGTGATCCCAAGTGTTACACAACATCAGCTACAATTTATTAACCAAGGCACTAGAATAAAAAGTCGCATTCCTCACTGAGACTATTTTTTCCATTGAAAATGAGCATAGACTTCACAAGAAAATCTGTGTCAACGGGAATAGATGAACTATTAAAATACAGAGATCGGAGTTGGCCTCTTTCCTTTGTACAAATACTTTAGCAAATTGGCAACCCTTGTTGAGTGCAGAGACTACAAGTGCTGTAAAAACAGTGACATCACAGTCAGCTGCCAACAATAATTAGGATTTAGCCTCACAAACTGCCAAACATCTGTCTCAAGACTACCCAAAATATCATGGCTAATTGTGCCCAACCTATATGCCGGTCCCTTCCAAGTCGATAGCGACTTATCTCCCGGCGGCATCTGCATTTTGCGTCGCCAGCGTTTTTCTTGTTTCAGGCCTTCGGAAGTAATGCTGGACATGAATGTCCCTTTATTGACGCTTGAGGCGGCAGGTCCTGTTACGATAAAATCAATGCCCATTTTTTTTCTTCTAGATCTAAATCTAACTACCTTTTACATTTACCTTTGTGTAGTTCACCTACCCTATTCTCCTATACTTGAATGATCTGAAGTTTCACAACAGTTTGTGAAATTTAGATCACGAAAGAAACAGAGAAAGAGGAAGAACGAGAGCGAGAATAAGGGAAGAGGGGAGAAAGGAGGCGTTGCCAGAAAGTCGCGATTTACTGCAAGTTGCTGTTGATCACCATGAGATTGTCAAAATACTGTTTGATACATATCTTGTAACAAGTATAGACTGTGCATGAATGAAAATGCATGTTTCAATTGGCAACTGATTGCAGTTGATTTGAAATTATTTGCAACTCTCTTGCAATATCCTCACAGATGAATAAAGAGAGGCCGAAGGGGATCAACATTTCATATCATTTTGAGATGAGAACTGACATTTAACCTCACCACCAAAAAGGCGTGACCTAAGGACGAAACTCTCCATACGCAGAAATCCAGCTCAAAAGTTGTAAAAAACACAGAAAATCTAACAGCTCCCCTTGCATTCCCCCCATTCCAGGAAAGTCTCAATAGTTTTAACACTGACCAATACAGGAAGAAATGTTAGATAACCAATATCCCCTAGACACGTCTTCTCATTTCATCACACTACTGTCTGGTAACAGGTTCTTCACAGCTAGAGCATCAAACACGTGTGTAGAGCAAGGCATGATTATAAGAATAAAGTGTTAAAATTGCTCCTAGAATGATTAAATTTAATACCATCTAAAAGGATTAATGACCGTGTATTTTCCTCTTGAGAATTTGAAATTCATTAACTATTCAAGAATTAATACAAAGTCCGATATGTTTTCTACCTAATATCGATGTATAAATTCTTGATTTGTGATCCAATATTAATATTTGTTTGGCAGCAATACTAATCCCTAATTTACATCCTCCAATTCAGAAAATGGCTAATATATTGTAAAAAACAAAATGGTTGAAACTAAATATTTTAAGCCAATTACTATGATGACAATACCCCACACTGCCTTTTCCTGCTAATTGAATTGGGATTACAGGTACCAACAACACAACATAACTTCATGTTACATGATACCTTCAGTTTAATAAGATTAAAAAACCTATTCTTCACTCCCATGAACTTGATGACACAGGTTTGTCAAACACCAATTAACTAATTTCAAGAAGAGGATGTTAATGGGTCAACAATTGTACGACTTCTATTTTTAAGATACCTCCTCTGATGACAGGAATAACCGTGACCTTGGGATGGAACAATTGGAGTAAAAGGGTGATTTGTTCTAATAGGTTATCTTCAAGCGGAACGCCGAAATACCAATGAATATACTGTACAGGGCTTTATGAAAGACTTTAAGAACAACTTTACGCATGAATAGAACCAGTTCTTGCGCTGAATGATAGAGAAACTTATACGTATTAGACTTGTTAACGTGCTCCAGTCTTTCTTGAAGTCATGCGTATAGCTTTAAGAATGATTTGGTGTAACATGGCCCAGGTTGGAGTTGTTGCTGTGGCCTTCTTATTTATACTTCTTTTTGATAGATACTATGACCTAGCACATCTATATCACTAAAGGGGAGTTGCTACAAAGTTGTGATTAATTGCAAGATCCAGTTTATGGGCATCAATCAAAACCATCCTTTTATAATATATCTTTCCAAAAGCACAGACAGAGAGCGAATGAAAATGGGCGTTCCACTTTGTAACTGATTTGCAGTTGATTTGCGTTCATTTGCAGCTTTGCAGCAACAAAGTAATAGACTCAAAAATATGTCATGCTCAAATTCATTCCAAGTAAGCGACACTGTTCAGAATATGAGTTCCGACACAAAGAAAGGGGTGACAACACTGACCAGACCTTACAACCAAGCGAGAAAACATCAAATTCATGAAAAGATTTACAGAAACCTTGTTTGGAGTGCTCTAATTTGTTGATGGTGACTTTCAGAGGAATGTGTTAAATGTTGATATGCCATGTTGTTATGTGAATAGTTTTGTTATGAAGTGAGTAGGAATTATAATGATATTATGTTATCATGAATTGTTTGTGCAGAGAATAATCAAACTAAAACAAAATTGCATATACAATGGAATGTATAATATGATACGATATTTGTGAAACACTAGCCAGACCTCACAATCCTCAACCAAGAAAATAACAAATCCATGAAAGATTGACTGAGCTAGTTTTGGAGTGCTACTGATTGTTGATGGTGACTTTCAAAGGAATGTGTTAAATGTTGATATGCCATGTTATTATGTGAATAGTTTTGATATGAAATGAGTAGGAATAATGATATTAAATTGTCATGAAGTGTTTGTGCAGAGAATGATCAAACTAAAACAATATTGCATATACAATGGAATGTATAATATGATACAATATTTGTGACATGCGATATAAAAATAATTTCATATATCCATAATGACGAATGTAATGTGTTAACATATAGGGATTAAATATACTTGCAAGCTTGACTGAAAAGCTTGAACGTCATTAATCAAGGATAACAAATTTATACTATCTGGATAAGTGCAAACCAGAAAGGAATAAAGAATGATGATATTACAAATAGTTACAGTAAGTAAGAGACGACCATGTGATGATCATGTGATGGAAATGAAATTAGAAGAACATTACCTGTTGAAGATATGGAGGCATTTGAGATTCCTCAGGTACTCTCGTTAATGTTGCTTGCGTCTGGGTTAAAAAGAGGACATATAATAATTTGCAATAGATCGAGTGCTGATCCTTCATATTGAAATTATAGGTGTAATATATTGTATCAAAAGTGAAGCTGCTGATGAATCTCAAAGAATTAAGCTAGATTTTTTCCATCTTCCCTTGGATAGAGAAAGAAGTTGACAAAAATCGGACACAAGACAGGTAAAAAGTCAGAAGCATCAAACACAGAGATGCCCACCGTAATTAACATGAGGTATATTCTCGTATCATTCATAGCTGTCTTTATAAATGGCTGGCTGAGAGTGTGGTTGTTGTTGCCATGTTTGCTCTTTTTTTCAGCTGTTGCATTATTCATATTTAAATTTTGACCTCATGCATATTCAGTATCAGTTTGCATCTCTGAAAATATACAGAATGTAACATAAGTAAAAAAAAAAAATAATAATAATGATAATAATAAAAAAGGTGATTACAGATAACGGGAGAGAGAGAGGGGTTGTACTGAAAGAAAGACACTTGGTTTGTAGAATGGGATGAACCCTAATTACACCTTCCTCCACCCCTCATCTTCAATAAATATCTTAACTTACAACTTCCATCTGTAAACACTCTGAGCCAACTTGAACAGATGATAAGCAGAGAATAGCACATTTGTGAGATGACTTTTAAAGATATCATTCATGCAACAAAATGTTTAGGTATGTTGCTCAAAACATACTTTGTATTTTCACAACCACTTTCATCCCTCTCAGTGGTTCATTTTAAATACTCGCGTGACGGCAAAAATAAACCTTCATTTACAATCTCTCATTTAGAAACGGCCTAAAACAGGCAGTGATTCATTTTTATAATTGCATGCTAATCTGATAGCAATCTAAAAAGAAAGAAGAAAATATGGAATTTGAAGGTGCTGTTATTGGACTGAACTATAATTTCACAATATGAAATTCAACAGGTGACCAAAAAAAAAGTATAGAAAAGGATGTTCTCTTGAATCCTAGTCAAGAGTTATTAAGAGGAAGGAATGAGTGGGGGGGGGGGGGAATCACATCGATTATCAGTCCATATGATACTTGTGAATATAAATTCTATGTAGGAAATAAACATAAGCAAAAAGTAATGATTCTCAAAATAACTGCAAAATTGGCAACTTCAAAAATACTGGTTACTTAGTTACAGACCATGTTTACTACAGGAAATAATCAGCTTCTTCATTTCTATAACATATTTCTTATCAGTTTGATGCTATTTTTGTGAGTTTTCACATCTCAAGCGTAGTTTACAGCTCTCCATTTGCTATGGGATTAATCAAGGTGTTGTGTTGTAAGTGTTCACGAACACATAACTGATTCTTGGCAACCCATGAAAGAAAACCAATAGTTTCCTTGCTTTTCATATGTCTTGCCAAGAAAACAAAGCATGACAGAATAACCTTGTGAAACTGAAACATATTTTTACAGATCCAGAATGCAAAAGAAGAATGCAGGAAAAAATATGCTGATATTTATCAGTATGGGTGAGTGCATATTACTTAAACGGTTTAGAAGATGGCATTAGGTATCAGAGACTCACAACAATAATCCCTGTAACAACAGATAATGTTGCACTGACAAATAATTTCACAAATCTATGGGCAACTAAAGTTGAAGTTAGTTTATCCAATTTTTAAACCAGATTCAAAGATTTGAATTTCGATTTGATGATCGTCTCTTCTTCTATTAGGGAATAAAATTGGAGGGTGGGATATATTTAGTTTATTTGAACAAAAGATTTCATTTTGAAACAGTTTTACCGTAAGGTTGTAATGATATATGCATGGGTAAAAAAGAAAGGATAAGAACATTGACATGGATGTTCACATGGGGACAGATTCAATCTCTTCCCTCTTCCGTCAATCTGATGGAAACAGGTTTGAACATCCTATAAATGTGCAGTGCGCTGATAGAGTGCTCATAATGAAACCATGGAAACAGTGCGTTGGGATTTGTAAGATGTTTGTATGAATCCAATCCATGTATATAGACACCTGTGAGGTGTATCATAAAGCTGTTTGTAGAGGTAGGCACGACTCATTGAATGACTGGTAACCATTTCTCAGGGATTTCTTTAATGACATATGGGGGCATCAAGTGCAGGAAAGGGTCACCAGTCATTCATAGATGCATGCGTAACTCTACGAACAGCTTTATGAAACGCAACCTCAGAGAAAGTGAGGAAGGGGTGAGACCAAAGCATACTAAAAGTGCCTTTTAGTATGAAAAAGATAGAGAAAGGCAAAGTACCTGAGAAAAAGTCTAAGTTGTGGGTGGTACCATCATGCAAAGATTTGTTAAGGCTAGGAATAGCAAGGTGCTCACAATTGAGATGTTACTTTATAAAATTCAACATGTTTCAATGATTCTGAATATTGGTCTGTTGAAAAGCAGGGTTTCAGATATCTATGTACTTCAAATATTGTATGTTCTTGGTGACATTCACCAAGCTGTTAAAAGAACTTCATGTACATCTCATAAATGAGCAGCTAGCGTACATAGTGGGGATGAAATGGTTATACAACATTTGCTCCACCAACGATTGCTCTACAGGTACCTAGTACATACTGGTACTAAATGATCATTTCCTCACATTATCTCTATCAAGAGCTCAAGCTTATCTTATATTTATCTACATTTTACCAGATATAACTTGATGCCTATTGAAAATATCTGGACATTTTAACAGTAATAAGGGTAGAGTGAAGGATTTAAATACATGAGCTTCCAAATAGATAATTTTAATCTACAAGCTCCCTCTTTTCCTTGTACTAAAAAAAAATCTGGCCAAATACAATCATGGTGCTTTAGTATAAAAATATTGCCTTCCTTATGCTAATATTGGTAACTATGGATAAAGAAAAGTAAAACACAGATGTCTAGGTAACCATCCGAAGATGTCTAAATCCTTTAGAAGAAATGATCTGATGGTGATGTCTTTTTAACCTCTTTATCTAACCAACTCTTCAAGAAGATGATAACATGACTGGATCCGAGATGTTAAAATGATGAGATCTGGGACCTCATTATCTGATCAAATTTTCAAAAAGATGGAGCATGTTTGTGATAACCATTGAGAGGGTAACCATTGAGGGTGAAGGCATGCAGAGTGAAACCAGGACGGGTGATTACCTGTGCAGGTGAATGTGCAGGAGGGAGGAGGAGGGCATCGGAAGAATGGACGTTCCAGAAATCCACTGGCCCCACCCCACTTACCGATACCGATCCAGAGGGGGTGGTGGCTTCCGTCGTCGTGTCCCCGTCCCCATTCTCTTCATCACTTGACTCATCGCTCGAATGTGCATCAATGTTCTGCATCACAGTGCCCTCGGATATCTCCATGATTGGTTCGTTTAATTGTTTGCTGTCGTTAAACCGTGAGTCCGAGCTTAGTCTTTTCGCTCGACAGCTACTGCAATCATCAGCAGATAAGTTCTTGACGATGACGCCACCGTCACCGAGCATGTTCTCCCGTGCTATCCGCGCCTTCTCTCGCTCGCCAATCATCTTCTCGAAGGGTAAAGATAGATCCGGTTGGCTGCTCCCGTCTCCGTCTTGATCTCTCCGAGGTGGACTCTCAAGCCCCTGAGAATGTTTGGAAGGTGATGGTGATGGCGATCGTAGCAACGATGATGATGACGATGATGATATGACTAACCGGCCGTCCTCGATGTCGGCTTCTACAACGTGGCTCTGTGGTAGTCTATCTTCATCACATCTTCGCTTAGTGTCTTTGTAGATTTTGTCGGAGTAGTACGGTGGTGGGGTTTCTTCAGTGGGTGTGTCGTAGTCGTGACCGGGGAAAGCAGGCACGGAGTTTCCTAGAAATAAGAGAAACAAATTCTTTAGACAGGATGCAATGGAATACAGTTGTTCTACAAAGAATGCCAAATGAACTATAAAAGGAACCTAACTTTTACAGATGGAATCCAAAATTTTTGCACTATTTGCCAATAATGTTCCTTAGAAAAAATTACAGATTTAAGTAATAGTTTGAAAATGTGTGTTCTAATACTTATATTTGTATTCTCATTCTGTTATTTATACATGTATGCAT
>BQKZ01001267.1:85276-96351 GCA_036244855.1 Temnopleurus reevesii | reverse complement strand
TCCTGTGTGACCGGAGCCTTAACATATGGGATGACACACGTACCCTGGGTTTCTTTGGGCCTCCTCTCCAGCCAGACATGGAGGAATCTCCACCCTGAGAACGATTCTCCCATTCTTCATCTCCCCAGTGACCAACTGAAATAAAAAAGAAAAAGATTGTGCCATATTGAAACAACCACATTCAAGAATTGACATTTCTGTCCTATACAAGGTAAGTGACAATATCAATTAGAATAGTTTTGTACTGGATAGATTGTGTAATGATGCGGCAAGAATTATTTCATGTAAGTGACAATGTTTTCCTTTCTAACACATTAAGTATTCAATATTTCATGTACTATAATTTATGTAAAAAAAAGGCTAAAGAATCTGAAAATATGCCAACACAAATATTTTGCAACATTAGGGAAGTAAAATAGTAACAAAGGGCGAAGATATCTAATAAATAAATTGAAGTATGTATTATGAACCAACAACTCTCACTTTTAATAATAAAAGTTGGTCTCATTGCAAAATTGTTATCCATCAGCAATTTCTATGTCAGGGAGGTAAAAGCAAGTTGACAATAAAAAATGATTGCTTCATGGGCAAAGTATTGTTCACAATGAAAGAAAACAAAGGCAAGTTAGTCTTTCAGAAGGAAAATTAAGACGAATATTATTAAAAAGTATTGCCCAATTGTTCAAATTCTTGAATGTGTCAAATGGAAGATGTGCAATTTTCTTGCTTTTCAATACGCAACAAATTTCGTTGAACACGTATGAGACAAGTATACTCACTTGAGCCAGTACTATTATCATCGTGCTGCTGCCAGTTTTGTTGCATAGAATCCTTATTCTGAGTACTGACGTTAGTACTGCTGGACGGGCCCCATGATGAATTGGAAGACTGATCCCATTTGTTGCTGCCACCGGGCGGCTGGTTCCACATGCTTCCTCCACTGCCGGTGTTGTTGTTGTTTGATCGCTGATTGGGGAAGTCCCCCCAGCTGGACTGTTTGCTCTTTTCCTCCCACTGGTTGTCTGGTTTGAACTGCGATGGGGGAGCATTGGGCATCATGGAGGATGGAGGCATGGCGCTGTCGCCTTGTGGGCCTGAGGGGGATGGACCTTGCATAGTACTGTTCTGGGGGTTGCCACCCATCTGCGGCATGTGCCCACCGGCTTGGCGGCGCGTCAGGCGTCTGTTGTGGTCGTTGGGGTCGCCCCAATGGCTGGTTCCGTTGTCAATGGCGGTCTGCATGCTTGTCTGGCGATCCATGACGCCACCAGCATCTCCCCAGCCAGTCGCGACTATCTTTTTAGGTGGTGGTCCGGGAAGCATCTGGTCTTCTCCGCCTGGCTGTGGGGTGTTACTGGAGGCGTTGCTAGCTGTCTCCATGGCATCTTTCTGTGAAGGACTGGATCTTTCCGTGTTGAATCCAGGAGTAGAGGGTGGCCCATGAGAGCCAGGAGGGCCCAAAGGTGGACCACCTGGAGGTCCGGGCATTCCGGAAGGAGCACTTGTAGTCGGTGGCTGACCCCAACCAGAATCTTGGCTGTCGGTTCTTTCCTTAGGTGGTCCCCAGCCTGACGGCTGAGAGCTTGGAGGTGGACCAGATGTCGGTGGTTGCGCTCCCCAAGATGATTCTGTTGGTGTTTGGGGAGTCGTTGGTGGTTTGCCCCAAGCAGATTGTTTAGGTTGTTCTGCCTTCTCCCACTGTCGCTCCTGTGGTGGCTGTGATCCCCAGCCTGATGTTCCTGCCTGGTTCGTACTCGTCTGCTGCGGGGCCTTGCTACCGTCCCATTTCATTTCCTGATTTACTGGCCTCTTCCCCCATGGTGTCTTCACCAGTGCTGCAATTGAAGCCTGATCAACTGGTGGAGAATCTCCAATGTTCATTCCTCTGTGGTCTGTTCCTTGTCTGTCTGGTGGTCCTTGTCTGTTATCCGGTCCCTTGCCCGCCGTCTGGGCCCAGGAAGCTGGCGGCGGCTTGCCCCAACCGGGCTGCCCACCATCTGGTTGATCTTTCTTCATAGCTCCTGGTGGTCCTGGGGGCGGGTTCCCCCATCCTGATGGCTGTTGATGGTTGTTCCATCCTGGAGCAGCCGGCTGATCTTTGTTCCCATCTTTATTCCATCCTGAAGGCGCCCCAGGTGGAGGCCCGCTGGTCGGAATGGACGGAGGTCTCGCTCCCCATCCGCCAGAGGCATCACTGGAAGGAGGCTTGCCCCATCCTGAAGTGCCAGTATTCTCATTGGGCATGGGGTTGCTGCCACCCCATCCACCTCTGGAGCCTCCAGGTGGCATGTTGCCTCCACCACCCCATGGCTTGTTCTCTTGACCCGGGGCTTGTCCGGAGGGGTTAGCACCCCATCCTCCAGCGGATTGTCCTTGTGGCGCTCCCCAGGCTGATGTTCCTGTCAAAGTTGATGGGCCTGGTGGATTGCCGCTGGATCCCCATGATGAACCTGGGAAGAAACAAAATGAAATATCTGTGTATTACAACAGTTTTTAATGACATATCTGAAATTTATGATCCTTTCTCAAGGTGTTAAATGAATATCCACGTAATCCTAATAATTTCAATGATATTCGGTTGTTCATACTAATATCATTCGTATTTGTATTCATTGGGTATAATTTCAATTTTTCGACATGTCATCAAACCACAAAATATATTGGTCCGCTGTGAAAATACTAAGGCTCATTCTCAATAGTCCACTTCATGAATACTCAGCTTGGGCACAGAAAATAGCTAAATAATTTGTACAAATAAGATTCATTCATAATTAAGTACACTAGCAGGAAAATCAAGCGTGGAATACGGGCATGGTAGCGTTAGTTGACATACCTTGGGGTGCACTTGTGTTTCCTGTTGATGAAGGGGGCATTTGTTGCTGTGGCTCTTGTCCATTGCTTGTTGAGCCTCCTTCAGTGTTGCTGCCAGGAGTAGGATTCCCATTGCCATTGCTTGGGGCACTACTGCTGCTCTGCGACGTTGGCACAGCTGGGTTGCTCTCCGTACTGGTAGGCGTTGCGGCTGGCTGGGGCTCGATCCCGTTCTGGTTGGCACTGGTGTCCCAGCCGGAGCTCTGGGACGTGGATGGGTTGCTGGCTGATGAGGTAGTCGATGGCGCGGAGACGGGGTTGGAGCCCCCACCAAATGGCGGAAGGGCTGCCTTTCCCCCGGTCTGCTGCGGGGTAGTCGGGGTACTGCCCCAGACTGAGGAGCCGCCCCCACTGTGCCCGTTGCTGGTGGGGTTCTGAAAGAGGTTGGGATGGAAGGGTGAAGAGGACGACGTGCTGGCCGAGATGCCGCCCCACCCGCTTGACGTCGGGGTGGATCCTCCACCACTTCCTGATCCCCAGATGGAGCTCATTACTCCTGCTCCAGGGGAATTGTTGCCTTTTCCACTGTCTTGGCTTATGGCAGACTGTTGCCCATGACCTGCAATAAAAAAATAGAAATTTATAAGGAAACCACTCATATAAACTGATTTCTAAGGTGGTATCTTCAAAGTTCGGGTTGTAAATAATTCCAGGCATTACATGGCTTGTAAAATCCATCTATTTTTTTTGCTCATGTTTGTATTGACACTCCTGGTTGCAAATAATTTTTTTTACCAGATTGTTTAACCTGTCCTTTAATTATTAGTTTTGTATCATAGGCTCACGTACTAAAGCCCCCAAATCAAATATTAAAAGCTTTATAGAGTCATTGCGCAGGACAGTGAACAATCAAAATGTTTCATAAAAAGCATATGCCAGAGTGCTGAAGGGGAAATTGTTGAAATTAAACTCAATTGTTTTTTCCATTTACATAAATAGAAAAGCAATATCTTATTGAGTCATATATAGTTGAATGAATACAACTGGATTTCCAATATAATACATAACCATTTTACCATAGATAGACCCCAACCCCTCTCCCGCCAAAAAGTTTTATTTATTCAAAATGTAAAATATTTATCTCTATTCAGCATACGAGAACATGAACTTACTTGGATCCATGGGAGTCCAGCCGCTGGATGTGACGGGTCCATTGGGCCAGGAACCCTTCTGATTCTCACTCCACTGACTCATGTTTATTGCTACAAAGAAAATAATACAAACATTTTCATGAAACCATGAATTAAACATTACAAATCACAACATGTACAGCACTGTTGTTGCCCATGGGATAAGATTTCTGTATCTCAAGACGTGCTTGAAGTTTCCTTTCAACTATACACAAGCTCAGTAATGAACTGGATAAAATCTATCGACTTAACCCTATGACGTTACACTTTTCCTTAGGCAGGATGATAATATTGATAAAAATTTAAAGGAATAAAGTAAGATATTTCCAAAGAATTATGACAGGATTCAAGTATTTTCATCTATCAGATATTGCAAAGAGAGAATCATTGCATGTATTTGATACCTAAAATATTTACTACAAATTTGAAATTCTTAGAATTGAACATCTTCTTGAAGAAAGGTTATACTGTAAAAGCCAATATTCCAGCACACATAAATTGTGAGTGAATTCTCTGAATTTCAAACCTTTTCACACATAAGGGACTTGTTATTTTTCATGATTTGAAAAATTAATACACAAGAGTTTGGGAGTTCCAATACATGAAAATCATAGCGAAATCATTGTGGCAAAATTTGAAGAAAAAAAACAGCCAAAAGTTCAGCTTATACAGTATAACAGCCTATCAAAGTCTCCCTGCATTCAATGGACAAAAACAAATGATCAAAATAAAATGGTTTGCTTGGGGTTCTCACCTGGCGAATTATAATTGTAAGTGCTATCAGATAGCTGTTTGGTAGGCTCTGCCTGCGAGCCACCACTCTGCTGCTGATGATGACGATACTGCTCTTGGTTTTCCTTTCTTTCTCCTCCTACTTTGGCTTGATCAATATCTGCAAGTGATCAATAAAATAGGGAGAGTATTTTGCATTAGTTTCAATTATGGGTAAGGGTAAGCTTGGATAGCTATAGATTTTACTACTTTGGTTGTAGAAGAAAATTCATTTCATGGGTGTTAAGGTTTGTTTTGTGATTTTATGTCTATGAAGGAATATGGTACTCAGAAGATTATCTGAAATTCTGTAAAAGATGTGACTCTTTTAGTGAAATCAGATTGTTGTGAATATGTACAAGGGGTAAATTATTAAATAAATTTATAAATGAGAGAGAAAAAAAAGAGGGAGAGTATGCTCACTTGTGACTGTCATTGTTACATGCAGAATATTGATTTATAAAAATTTCTTTTGAAAAATATTCAGAATTTTTTAACAAAAATTTCATAAACACAAATGGAATTTTACCTTATGAAAAGAATGTTTACACACCAGTATTGTGTAACTACCAATAATAAATAAATAAATAAATACATAAATAAATAAGTAAAGAACTTTATACATGGATGGATAAATGGCCGAATGAATGAATGAAAAGACAGTAAACACTGCCTAAGTCAAACTTCTGGGCCTAATAATCACAAAAGTTAATGCAATCCTTTAAAAACATATCATATAAACCTCTGCTATTTACAATTTCTCCTAAGTTGAATACTACTTAGGAAGAGTACCCTGTATGTCAATTACAAAATATGAGCATGTTGTGTCATTTGCCAGATTACTAATTAAAATTATATCTTCTAAACCAATAACACTTAAAATCATAATTGATTAAAAATATGATTTTACTTCAATTAAAAAAAATGAAGAGAAAATACAAGCAGTGAGTAAATTTGTACATCACAAATTGATTTAACACAATCACGGAAGTTCCTCTGTGATAGATTTAACATACACACATGAATGTAGCATTGCATGTAAATGCTCCATTCCAAGACACTTCAAAATTCAATCAAGAAAAATGAGCACTTCCTGAAGATGTTGATTGAATCATGGCAATTTTCTTTTTACACAGTATGTTGTGTTATTCTTTCATTGAAGCCGTCTTGTCAGTTCCTTGTGCGTTCCTTGTGCATACTCTCTCATGAAGTGTTTTAACATTGAGTCTGAAGAATTATGCGTTTTAATTCAATTACATTCTCAAATTACTTTTGTTTCTGAGTACCCTTCTTTTCTTTTTCAAGGCTTCAATTTATTGACATGAAAACATGCTCCAGTATCAATCAAAGCTCTTCGTACATAGATAAAAATGCGTATAAGAATGGATATGTAAATTTGTAAAAATCATTAATTTTACCTTTGGCTTTTTGTTGTTCACAGGCAGTCTGAAAAATAAAGAGATGAAAGAAAGAGATAGAAATGTAACTGTATGAAAATAGCTTTGAAATCTGAGCAATGCATCACAAGAGGTATAAATGCCATCAACTGATAGCTTACACTTGCACAAATTACACAGGCAGTCCGTAAAATAAAGAGAAGAAAGAAAGAAATAGAAATATAACTGTATGAAAAACGCTTTGAAATGTGTGTAATTCATCACACAAAGCTATGAATGCCATTATTTGATAGGTTACACTAGTATAAATTACAAGGCACGAAACTACTCAACAATACACGTCTGTCAGAGTATATGCTTTGGACAACCCACGTTAATTCAGCCTTTTGCATAATAAATTCATAACAAAATCATAACACATCGCTGGATGATGGATGCGGCGGCAAATTACAAGCAATGTTTAGAGCCTCACTCAGCTTTAAAGCCTTGCCCTCTCATTCAGACTCCTTCACTCATCAAATATTCAGAGACAACGGTAATCAAACAACCCATTACAATATGCCATGCTAAGAGCAGCCATTAGTCAATGCATTTGTGCTATTGCCTACAGGTAAGGTGTACCTGCTGCTTGCGTTAGGAAAAGGTTGGTTTCGGTGGAGGGTGGAACAGGTTGATCTCAATCAGTCTTAGGGGAAGGAGGTTTGCCCTACAATTCCATTTGCAATGGAACTTTGATACAGAAGAGTGGGAGAAGAAGAGGGGAGGGGAAGGAGGAGGAGGGAAGGAGGAGGGAAGAAGGAGGGAAGGAAGAGGGAAGGAGGAGGGAAGATATTAAGGAAATGTGGAGGAGGGAGGGGAGGAAGGAGGGAGGGGAGGAATAAGGGGATGGGTGTGCTACAAAAAGCTAGATCTAAAATTACAGAAATGTGGGGGTTGTTTATAATATTGATGCTATATGGAAGATGCTCTCCTACAGAGATGACATACAAAATCAATACATTTCTATTAATATATCTACATGTACATGAAAAGTTTGATGTGATATTTGATCACACTAATATTTAAATTCTTGCATGGTGCCTATTGGGACTTGGTTTCAGTGACTCCATAGCACAGCACTATTTGCCATTTAACTTCACTCACACTGACACATACTCCATTGGAGCAATGCTGGATGTTCTGTGTAATGTTTGTACATTAATAATTCAGCCCCAGATCAATTACACTGGTGTGGAAGGAGATAAGGTCAGGGTGTATTGCATGTCTGTTTGCGAAGATCTAGTGACTTGGGATTTGAATACCACAGGGGTTGGTTGTCACCACAACATGCCAAAGAGCACCTCCTACTTATATAGTTTACATTGGTTTACTCAGAGCCTGTTCCCACGAGATCACATTATTTGGATCATTTTCTATTTGTTTTATATACCTATCTCCACCTCTCTATCTATTTGTCTATTCTTTTCATTTATCTATTCATTCATCTATGTATTTAAGATTTATTCAGGATCCATCATTTCATGATTTGGCATGTTATTCATGTGATACTCAGTCAAAGAAAAATCATAGAATGTTGTAAATTATGCAAAACATTCACATTAATTTAAAATTGTGTACTGTCAATCTATCTGCTACATTTTTATTCATGTAAAATGTGTGTTTCCCTTAATTCTAAAGGCAACCATAAGTGTCTTGCAATTTTTTTTTTCAAACGGTAAATTTGCATTTCTTTAGACGTATATTGGCATTAATAATATATCTGAAGGAATAGATGGAAATTTCAACACCTTCTGTAAACAAAATTTTTATAAAATACAAATTTCATTGTTCATTTTCGTTGAAAGAAATTCAATATTTTCAAAATGATATTTTCATAATTAATTTCACATTGTAATGACTATACACATATCCATGGAATTACAGTGCACAAAGGTCAATCACTTCAGCCGCCCACCACAGAATCACTGTACCCTGTCAACATGGCCGCACCACACTACAATAATATTGATATGATACTGAGAGAAGACAAGCTTCATCTATCCACACATTAGCAAGTAGAACCAGGCGAACCTGTCACTCATAAATCACTTAATCTGCCATTAAAATTCACCACAGCCGAGAACACATGAAGCAAAGTGATTTAAACACTCCCAGGGTAGTCGATGGGGGAGATTAATTCTTGATATATAGGCCTACAACATGAGAAATGGACTTATACTTCACTAGATTATGCATTAGTAAACACAAAACAGGGAATTATTTTCCAGGCATTGAATCGTAATTTCCTAAGCAAGATAGCATACCAGCTACATAAAAGAAGTTTTGATCAGCACCTAGTTGAAATTTTCAGTAAAATATTAAAAATGTATTATCCACATCTAAATCTGCTAAAAGAAATGTGTGAATATTGTGCAGTTAGTCCCTGATATTGCATGCAGCTTAATCTGGCTCAAATGGGTTTTATATTTGTACTTTTTCTGACATTAATACCTTTGAAATTTTTAATAATTGATAAATAGAAGTAGTCCTTGAATGCCATCCAGAGTGGATTAAAAAAATCATCTCATTTGCCCTGGAGATTTAAAGTGTGCCTTTTCCCCCNCCCCCCCCCCCCCCCCGATACCAAATGTTTTTATAGCGTACATAAAGTTGAGCAAATCAAACTTGTTTGACCTAATCATGGTTGAAATGTCAAATATTTGATTGGTATTTCTTCACAAACATTATGGGCATTCTATGGAGTGAACATTTTCGCGAATATGCCGGATTACTGATAGATTCAAATTTGTACACGTTTCTTGCCAACGACCGTACTAATGTGATATTCCTAAGATCAGCTAAATGATGCAACTACAATACTTAGAATCCAGTTTGCATACATTACTTGTTGCTATGTCTGGCAAGCATCAGGTAAGCTTTTGGGCGTCAAGAACAACATTTGTGAATAAAATAATTTTTCCTATAGTAGAAAACCTGCCTATTCATGGTCACGAACATAAAGGAACAGTGAAAATGTGAGTATAGTACTCTACAGGGTTCTGGCCTTGGCTTGTCCTGAAAACATCAAATGCTTACCTCATTAATATTATCTCTGTGCGTGAGTGAGACTGTGTTCTTCGAGGCTACCTCTGCTCCTGTCCCTCCTACTGGAGATAAAGATGACCGCGACTTTTCAGCGTTAACCCTACAAGAAAAAAAAAAGACAGCAAAAACATCAATTAGAGTGCAATTTGTAAGAGTTTTATTCTATCTCATCAGTTTGCATACAAAGTTGTGATTAAATGCAACTATATAAATTAAGTGCAAGTCCAAAATATGTGCTCCTAATTGGTTGAAATTGGAGTTGTGTTGAATTTTGTAAGTTGCACTTAAACAGATCTTTTTATACAATGGGGCCCCAGATATGAGAACATGAAATGGAAAACAGCTATAGGACAGACAATAAGACAAAAAAAGACCCTTTCCTCATTCATTGATTTTCAAAGGAGTATTGAATTCATACAAGCAAAAACATCTCATCAATAATTTCATGTTTGGTAATAATGTTTGTTATTGCAGAAGATTTTTTTAAATCTGATCCTTCTTTATGAATTTATTTCCAGACATTGACTTTGTATGTTTGCTCCTTCACCTTCTAAAGATTTAAAAGAATATCTAAAAGTACAGGAAGTCCATTTTGACTTGGAGGAAACTTGACAGAAAGATTTGATTTAGAAGAAGTCTTTAAAAAATGCATGCATCATCAGCCAAAACTAATGAAAATTTTCTGAATCTAAATATGCATGTTAGTTTTCATTGCATAGTTTGGTCATGAATTTTCTGAGAGAAGCATAACAAAGATTTTAACATTGTTTTGAAATAAAATCAAATACAAACAAGGGTAACTGATTGTTTGCAATTTGACTACATGAATAAATACACAGGGGAATGTGCACATTATATCTGTAAATGAATTAGTAGAAACAATTAAAGATTGGTTCTGTTAAAATACAACCAGACAATTAACGTCATCATTGCTGAGACTGAAATTGTAGTTTGAAGGAAATTACATTACTGAGAAATGATTATAAAAATGAAACACCGACTTATACTAAGTAAGGTTTCAAAAAGTGAAACCCTATTTTACGTGGTCGTACTTCAGAGCAAAGATACAGAAGCCTTAATATATTTGTCTAGTGGGCCAATAAAAATAATTTCTGGTTCTTAAAATGACAATACAAAATTAATAGGGTTGAACAAATATTACTATTTACAATAGTAAGTGTTAAAAAATATATCAGTTAGGGAATTCTTATGGAAAAATGTTCTAAGGCAGAATCTTGAGCAATTAAAAATTAGAAGACTTATTTCTGTTCAAGTGACTG
The DNA here is from genome assembly GCA_036244855.1 of Temnopleurus reevesii. Lineage (NCBI taxonomy): Eukaryota > Metazoa > Echinodermata > Echinoidea > Temnopleuroida > Temnopleuridae > Temnopleurus > Temnopleurus reevesii. The sequence goes on along the minus strand of BQKZ01001267.1, from coordinate 85,818 downwards.
TTCCAAATATTTCCTGTTTCAGCTAAAAAGAATAAACACATGGTGATTGAATGGAATTTCAAACGAGTCTGCATTATTCTTACTTTAATATGCTTGTCTCAATATGGTTTCTCATGTACATAATAATTCACAATCAAGAATTGCATACAACAATTTCAGAATTGAATTAGATCCATTAAATGATCCATTACATAAGGCCCTTACTAAGAAAAAAAAGGATCAATGTTAAATGTGTATTTACATTTATAAAAATGGTTTTAGATTTTTGGAAATGCCCGAATTGTAACTGTTGTGCATGTTATCAATATGAAATATACTGTAATCATCTTCAGACATTCGTGATTTCAGTTGTTGCATGATATCTTTCATTCCACTTCACATCACGAAAAGTGAGCCCACAGTGAAGTAAAAATGGTTAAAAAGTGATCCTTATACCCCGGTCATATAGGACCCCGGAAGCAACATGATTCAACACAACTCTTTGTTAATTCACAGTTAACTGCCTCTGAACAAAGAGACGTGTTGAATCGTGTTGCTTCCGC
>BQKZ01001267.1:47533-84302 GCA_036244855.1 Temnopleurus reevesii | reverse complement strand
GGGGGGGGGGGGGGGGGGTGGGGGTGTCTGAATTAAAAGCTACATAAACATATCTGAAAAATTGTGTTAAAAGAGAGAGGGGATAATTTTCATGGAACAGGCGAGTAATTTGAAGAAGCCTTGAGCAAATGGAAAGCTGCTCATACAGAAATGGCAAAATCTCTGTTGGGCGCAATGAACAGGATTCATACCTTGTTCAGATTTAAAAATTTAAGACACGAAGTGTACAACAAGTACAAGGCAATGGTGTCTACACGAGTAAAACAAAAAATGCAATTAAAGAAGCAACAGCCTTATGATGGGAGGCCACAACTACAGTTATTTCCACAAATTCCAAGAATACAAGAAAATGATTAAGGGTCAGTAATAAATGGCAGCCCATTTCTCACTCTGAATTACCTACCATACCCCTCCTTCTTGTGCGCTAATAAAAAAAAAAAGAACCCGAACAAGCAAATATTTACACGTTTCATTCTTACGTATAGCACCTTGGCCAACGATTACTAACAAAGTCTTCTATCATGTGAATTTGGTACAGTTAAATAATCATACAAAACATCAAACATTCCAATTCTAATTGATTTCTTTGAAAAAATGCTTAAACACCTGTTCTTTTTCTATAGGCATGAACTACAATGCAAAATAGAAACTCGTTTCACAATGCAATAAATTCATTTTTATGAAAAAGAGCAGAGCTGAGATCCCCCCCCCCCCCCCCCCCTCTGCAGCATGACTCATCTATTACTCCAGCTTGAAGAAGGGGGACCTTATCCAGACAATGCGTAATAAAATACATGTATATGTAGCTGGCTTGGAGGCAAGAGATTCAGTGCTTGACAATGAGCCAAATTACTTATATCAAGGGCAAACTAGAAGAGTATATACTGCATCTAATATACAGGTGAATCTAACTAGGTTCATGAATTGAGCAACAATTTCCAAAAGAAAACTCTAAGATCTCTCAAAACTTGCATTCACAGCTGTTGGGTTAATTAATATAAACACAGGGTTGATCAATAATATTCAATAGAAATTTGAATGTGATTGCCCCCCCCCCCCCACCCCTGAAAAGAAAATATCCCGTGTGGAATGCTTGAATCACATAGCAAACATGTTGACTCAAGACCCTCATTTTTTTTTGTATGACAAATGAGAAATAGAATAGCGGAAGCATTTTTTAAGTGAATTCACAGACCTTCTTTTTCTCAATGGTAAAAGAAATCCCCAGTTTATGTTTTCTGCAGCATACTCAAATAGATTATTTGTTGCTTCCTAAATGTCAGTTGGATCTTTTCAAATTATAATCCCCATTTCATCCCCCCTTTTATGCCTTCTGCTTATGGGCGAAATGTATGCGTTCTTTATTCACAAAGGTGTTCTTGATGGATATAAAAAGTACTGGATGCAAACTGAGTTCCAAGTACATAGTTCAATTGTTACTAAATGGTTTAAGAAATACCATGTAATTAAAGTCGTTGGCAAGAAACATTCATAAATTCAAATAAATTAGTAAACCGGCTTATTGCTTGATGAAAAATTGTTGGAAACGATACATACCTGACTTTGAGCCTGGCCAACTACTTGATCCTGAATACACTCTTGTTTTGGTAAAACCTGTGAAGGACTTTCCTGAAGAATAACAAAACAAAAGAAAAAAAATAACAGAATAATCAAAACAACAAATCAGAATGTCATCACCGAAGGGCCTGTAACCATAAAAGATGCTTTACAAGATTAATATCAATCATGAATCTATGGCAAAATGTGTATCATAGAGATACAATTAATTTACAATTTATCGTATCTTTTTTCTGTTACAAGCACAGACTTATATTCTGGAAGTTAAATGTTTTTTGTTTTAAGTATGGGTTTTACATATCATTTTGAACAAATATACAGTACAAGGGAGCACTCTGAGGTAATTTCTTGAATAATCTCATTGATATTTGCTTGATGAAACCAAAATAAATATCAAAGGCTTTTCTTTCTTTTCAGAAAATAAAATATATCATGTTTGATTAAAACAACTCAACTATATTGTTAAAATGTGAGGATTAGTGGTGGTAAAAAGGTATGACCATTCATATAGTACATCTATACATGGAAGCGATAAATGTCATCAAACAATCACTCTTAGGGGAGAGGCAAAGAATTGCGGTCCATATAGTATCACCTATATTTAGATGATTTATAACACAATATTGTAGGAATGAAAACATAATGAAAAGATCAAAATGCAATAATATGTAGTCTCATTGACATTTTGGACTTTGAACATTTCATTGATGATATAAACTTGTACCTTGTGATAAAATTACACATACAAGGTCCTACATACCTGGAGGCTGCTAATTTCTTTCCTTGTTTTTACTATTTTGATTTTGCAAATTCAATCGAGATTGGATTAAAAAAATCAAATCTCAATTATTTGCATGAAATAACACCCTGAAATCTGCTAATAATATTTTGCTATCAATTACAACATTCTTGCAATAGACTGATAAGCAGATTTACAAAATTGAAATTGCCGAGTAAAAATATGATCAAGATGATAGATTTAAAAGAATCCATGTCTCACTAGAATGACATTTAATGATTCATACAACATAAATTCATGCAAACACAAGAAAAACACTTTTCGTTCTATTTCAACAGAAAATTTTCTCCTGAGATGTGCTCATCTGCAGCAGCACTGGCAATAAATCAATTTTTTTCCCTTCTGCATCCAACAAGGAAAAAAATCAAGAAGCTGGGTAATTATGAGAGCGTCTGGCTTCGACACTTTGCTCTGTCTACTTCGCACAGGGCCCCAAGGCGCTGACATTATGACATGCTGTTGCCCATTATTGCACTGGGCCGCTGCGTGAGCCAGACGGGGCACGAAATCGATTTGTTGTGTCGTGCAAGCGCGGGATGCAGCGGAGAAAGAAATGTCATGAAAAGTCAGAGAGGTTTAGCTATAATGTCAAGAGACCACTGTGTTGTGTGAATGCAATTGTACACCAAACACAGACAGAAATTTCATAATATAATAAACATACTTGCTTAATAATAAAAGTAAATACTGTCCGACACATATTATATACTGCAAATGTATAATACAATGAATGAAATGTTTCTTTAGTGTACACAAGGATGTTCAAGTAGTGAGCAAAAATATTGCAAATTGCAATTAATTTGCTTTTTCAATGTTTTTTTTTAGGAGGGGTGGGAGGGGGAGACATGCTAAAAAGAGGTCAAACCATATAAAAATAGATATCACAGTGACTCAGTTATCAAACTCGTGTAGAAAAATATTGCAAAATGAGCCGTGAAAGCTAATATTCATAATCTTCGTTTCCAAAAACAAAGCCCCTTACATGTTGGATACACTTACTCTAATATTACCCAGCTTTTAGATGCGCATGACCAAATTGTCTCGGTAATTATTGCAATAGTCACATGCACTGGGCTTAGGCTGAATACGGCCCGAGGGCAGAATTATCTGCTACGTCTGCCCCAGATGAACGGCGGCCATGTATTGACAAAGCCACTTAGTCCAGCCCCCTTGACTATTGTGTAAAAAGATGGAACGCAGCAACACTAACAGCGATTGGTGGTACAGATACAACCCAATCGGGATAGCCGTCTGGCTGATTTGATCTGCATAAAAGGAATGTTTCTAATGCCGTGGAAAAATCCCCCTGCTATAAAAACACTTTGAAAACTGTTTCCTTCTGTTCGATGTAGCTTGTTATTGTTCGCCTTTAGAGCGTCAGTTACCTGTTTAGTAATGACACTTAAAGAATATCTCGAGCACATAAATACTATAAAGAATTGTGAATTTGCTCAAACAGAATCTGAATTCACAAAATGAAAATAAAATAACAATAAAATTGCTGTGACACAAAATTCAAATAGAATTCAAACTGCACTTCAGGGTTTGGGACAAAATGAAATTGTCTGTTTTGGACATACACTGCCTTCTCTAGTTCAAAATATTGGTAGGAGATAAGCCGAGGTGTATTTTTTTTCCATAAATCAATAATTTGTTTGACTTACCTTTAGTACATCAAATATATTCGGAACCCCTTGACTGGAGGACTTTGAATCCTGCTTGGTCGGAGACCCGTTCAAATTTGGCGTATTCTCGCAGCTTTGGCTTGAAGACGATTCAAGTACTCTGCTCTGGCTATTGTCTGCAATCAAAGAAAGAAGATGAAACATTTATTTTACGGTCATCATTTATTTTTTGTTTCTAACTCGCTCACACTGACAAGACATACTGATTAGGTAATCCACTGTGTGGCAGCCTTACTGTGCATGTGGAAGATAAGTTATAATAATAATTATATAATAATATTGGCATTTATGTAGCACTCTTACAATATTGTGCAACTTCATTGAAAATTGATTACCAACACAAAATACAAAAGTTTGATGCAAAGAGTAAAGTAAAAAGCTCATGATGCATATCAATAAACGTGTCTATTACACAGAATTGAACACTTGGTGTATGACATGTTGAAAAAACATGGCACCTTCACTTTTCTGAACTATTTTTACATTACGTCCATGTGAACTTTTGGGTATCTTGGGCTTTCTTCTCGTGGTACTGTTATAAGCAGGAGTTTTATTTTCGCGAATTTCACGGCCACGAATTCACTAAAACATTTAACCACTGAAATCTTCATAGACTTATGTACAATAATCTTTCAAAACGTGAATATAACAACTCGCCAATGGGTGAAAAGTTCTCAAATTCAGTGAATTTTGTAAAATTTATGTATGTTAAAATATTGGCATTTACAGTAGTTTGTACATTATATCTGATGTAGACGAATGATTCAAATGAAATAAAAATGAACTACATACTGAATACATAAACAGGTAAAAGTCATTGATCAGCATCTCATATCTCCCAATCTCGATTCAATTTATTTTTATGCATATTTTCATGTGCATAAACTCATTTTAGTATTTAATGTGGTAAACTGAGAAGAAATTTGAAATTTCTACTGACAGCTCATGTTAGCACTACTCTCTTGTTATGGACAGGTGGGGTGGTAAGGAGATACTGCTCGTAATGAGACCCCTTCTCACATTTCACTAAAACGTCCCCAGGAGAATCTAGACTTAATGTTGTCTTCTTCCATTTCAATTACAAACATGGTTTTGAAAAAAATGATGCAAGTGGTGATTTGCCCCCCCCCCCAAAAAAGGAAGAGAGTCAGAGAGAGAGAGAGAGAGAGTGTGTGGGGGGGGGGGGGTATTAAGACCACTTCTCTGATTCACTGGAACCTCTACAGGAAAAACTCAACTTAATGTTGTCTTCTATTTAAATAGCAAACATAGATTTGAGAAAACAATGCAGGTGCAACAACTTTGACGGAATCTGTGATGTCATGGCGTCTCCGTTTTTATTCTGTACACCAAATTTTGCATCTTCTTTTCTCAGAAAAGACAATAAACTGAACTTTAATTTTTATTTTTTTTTGCTTGACTTTACTGATTCTGCATGTATTTTCAATTGGATAGAATTATTTCAAACCCTTATCCTAAATTCATTCTTGATGTATAAAGTGAAAAGGGAGTTGTCCACTAATACATCACAGACCACATGGATCAAAATCAGCGGCAGGGATTGTAATATCATTCAAGAATTTAAAAAAATCATCAACTTTTAATGGATAGTACGATTTTCCTGAAATTTAAAGTTTGTTCATCAGAATTTTCTTCAGTCAACGAGAGCAAGATAATTCCAGTTGATAATTCCCCTTTCAAATGCTTCACTCTGCTTTGTTTACATGCAGAGTTGTGTAAAAGTGAACTAGAATATTAATGGAGAAGATTGCCGTAACATTTGCCGTATTATGCAGACATTGTAGATGACTTTATGATAACATGGCAATTGGATCAATTGTAGATATGTTTCAATCGGCCAAATAGAATGATTACAATGATTTGAATATCGGTTACATGTAGCGATTTCATCAGATTTGATTTTCGCTCAGACAAAACATTCTTATTCCACAAGATAAACCTAACATCTGTATTCCAAAACTATTAAGATATGCACCTCTGCATTCATTGAGTATATTTGGCTGGAAGCAATCGACCCACATCTCTGGTTATCAGAGCCATCTTGTCTCCTCAATGCTGAAGGCATGAAGAGTTTCCTAATGTATTTCACCGATCATATCTGCTCTTGTATCCTGCGTTCAGGTAATTAGTTGTGACAAGGGAGAACAAAAACTGGGTTAGAGTTGGTTCGATCAACCTCATATCCAAATGAAAGAATGGGTTCTTAATTGGCAATAAAAACTGAAATTTGATGACTTTTCGAAGGGTATCGATACTGGGTTCTGTAACCCCTATTGTTGTTTGGGAAGGCCAGGAGTACAAATTTTGTCGCATGTGGGACTAAAATAGTTGAGGACAGGAAAGAGGGAAATTTGTATCCAAACCTGCATATTGGAGGGAGTGTAGTCCTAAGTGCTGATAACCGTGTCAACATTATAATTTACCATGTTTGTCATGAGTGATTAGGAGTTGGGTTCCCCTGGGGCCAATTCTCGCCAAATTCAATCAAGCGTTTTTCCACAATAATAGTTTGCGTGATGCTCGGTTTCCCACTGATAAGCGAGAGTGTGTCTTAGAATTCAAGTATAGCTGGGATTGGATTTAATGACTCTATCATGAAGATGGAATTGAAGATTATATTTGACGTTGCAGTTGTACGATTTCCATCTCCCATGCTCTTTAAATGTTTCCCAATGACAAAAAACCTCACAAATTCACTATTTGGGATGCGTAATACTAGCTAACCCTGTTGAAAGTCAGACAGGAAATTGTGCCACTTCAATAGAAATACTAACCATCAGTTCAATGATCATATCGGACGAATAAAGGGACGAAAGAATAGAAGAGAAAGAAAGAGGGAGTGATAGAGAGAGGGAGGGTGGGAGGGAGGGAGGACAAATTTTAAATACTGTTAAAGAAAGACCTTGCTCACCTTTGAATGTATAAGAAACGGCATCCTTGAAAACACGGAGAAGTATCTGTCAGGATAAAACAAAAGAGCTGATTAGTATGAAAACAATAGACTGCAAAAACAAAAATATCAAATTTAATTTTCCTTCGTTTTGCACAAGCAATTTTTAAATTTACCTGTTATGTTATCAGATACACAAACCATTTGTCAAGTATCAGTGAAAATTGCCTAGATGTAATTTTAGGGACTTAACTTTTCATTTAACAACCCATCTCAAATATTTGGTAAATGCAACAATGAATTTAATTGGCTGCAAACAACTGCGAACTATTACTTTCTTAAAATGAATCTATCTGTCTAACTTGTACCGAGACTCTCATATCAATAGCAATTTTTGAACGAACATCATCCACAAGCCTTAACGTTTGGTCAGTAACTCAGCATTCTTTGGGATGACACACCTTTCAATATTTTGTAATCTTTGACAGAATTGGAGTAGGGACAAAATTTGTGGGTCTGCAATGTAAACAAAGAGATTGCAAAAGCCATCAAACCATCAATTATACACACAAGCAGGTGCTGCACTAGCCCAAGTTTCCTTGATATTTGAATTTTAGCCCGTTCATTCCTCGCATCAAATCTAGCTCGAGATTCATTAGCCCAATCTGCATCATCCCACATCAGAAAAATCTAGCTAGAATTCAATACAATCCTTTTGATTTTGCTTTCATTAAAACCCCATCTGCACTTAACAGACTCGGGCAATTAAAATGAAAATGACCATCGGAAAACAAACTGTGATGGACTTGTGCGACCTTCATGCAGAAATGATACTAAAGGTGAATACAACCCGAGCCCATCTTTACTGTGCAAGATGCAAGTGAAGTACTGTAAAAGTGGTTCCTTTTGCGGTGGTTTAATTTTCACAATTTTCGCGTTTGATGTTAAACCGCTAAATTAACCTTGCGCGAAAATGTTTTGAAAAACACACAAAATTAACTACGCAAGGAAATGTCCGAAACTCGTCTCTATTGCGTACACACAAAGATTTCACGCATAGGGTGTATTAATGGCCAATTCACACACACAGTATAGCGTCATCCCGTAATGTAGGTTAACTCCCGTGCGGTCATTGTGCTGTAAATTAGGAGTGTGGTAAAACAAAAAAATCATTCATGTGTATGCGTACAAATACTTTTCATTTCAATCACATGCTTCACGTATTTGTATGATGGGAGGTCTAACGTCTGCATTTTTGCCGACTGTGAATTCACAAATTTTTTGACCGGGAATTGAAACACACACGAAAAGGTTGGCACTAATGGAAACCGCGAAAGTTTCTGGACACGAAAGAAACCACTTTACAGTATAACCCAAGATATCTTGGTTTACAGTATAACCCAAGATATCTTGGACTTGTTGAGCTTGAGATACATGTATTTCAGTATATTGGCTAACTATCATAATCATTAAGCTAATAGAAAAATTTGCTTCAGTGCAGACGGCTCGACAGTGAACCAGACTCATTATGAACATGCACTAGTCGTCTATTAATAACTTGAAATAATATTTACCTCATCGTCGCTCTGCCCTTTGTACTTCTCAGCTGTGGAGAAAATATAACAGCGTGATTACATATTTAGATGAACATTAACCACACGCGCGTGCGCCCAGGCCATAAGGAGATAGAAAACACTATGAAATGTAGGGACACAGAAACTGGACAAAAATAACAAAACTGGAAAAAACTAACAACTTCCCATTCAAATTTCTACAATGGCTCTAGGAGACAAATGAAATGAGCTTCCCTGTCATTCAGCAGTCATCTTTGACACAAGTTCTACATTTCTATGTCGAATAAATTTCCTTTGTGTGCTTAGCCATAAGAAGAATTTGAATAGGAGTTATTTATTTGTCCAATTTATTTGTCCTTAGATTATAAAGTCAATGTCTCATTGAAACGTCACTGTATACTGTCTGGGATGACATACAAAATAACAGATATTAGTAGTTGTTGTCTATCTGTGTTCCAAAAGGATTATACTTCTTTATTGTGATTAATTGTTTACTGTTCAGAGCAATATTCAATGTATTTGCAATTAATTTTGTGACAAATTGCAAGTAGGGAATCAAGGAATTCAAATATTACTACTTCCTCTTTAATTTCTTTACATCAAATTCATATAATTTCATACACGTTCTGAGAATTAAATCTATATTCTACGCAGAGCTCTTTATTTTAGAGCGCCTTTTAAGCATTTCAACAAATGGAAAATGGTGCTTTATAAGTCTCATATTCATTTATCAATCATCAACACGCAATCAATAAATTAATAGATCACCAACGTACTAAAATTGCTTTACACTTTTATTTGAAAGGACTTCTACAAAAATCAGTCATAATTTTTATAGCAAAATTTATGCAGATTTTTTAAATGCGAACTTTTCTTTACAGGTGATAACATGTTTCATTGGAGGAAAAGTCTGTGAAAAAAAAGAAGAAGTAAAATAAATCTAAGAAAAATGAACTTATCATCATATATTTTCATGACAAATACAGTAAGGATGGCTCATACGTTGATATGTGTAAAGGTGTAATAATGTACATGACCATTGCAGAGCTATGAAAATCTTACTTTTCACAAACACAAAAATTTAACTTTTGCCTTGTGTGACATAGTACACAACTTGATCTACTTAAAAGCAGATCAGTCATGGGAGAGATGGGGCTTCAGATATTCAATCTTCAATTTTCAAATTTTTAAATTTACAAATGAGAGCAACTTTAACAAGAAATTGTGAGTTCACCTGCAAAAAAATTGAGACACCAACCTTTTGAAATATATTTTCATATGAATTCTAGACTTTCATCATTCACAGGCGAATGACCGAGAGCCTGGTCACTGTTGACATACTTTCTCTAACTTTTGGTATTTTGGCTGATTTGCTATTCGCATTTTAACTTTGTATCATGCATATTCCGGAACTGTTGGCATCTCTATTGCATATTCACTTTTGCCAGCACACCGTTGTGACTTTTACTGATCTACGTGTATATTTTAAGATGCTGTACATTATTAATTATAACTTTAAAAATGAAATTTGTTTATTACCTGGCACGCGCTTCAGAAATAAGCTCGTTATATCCCTAAGTCTGGCTGCATGGCTTCTCTCATCGTTCTATAAAGAAAAGAAGAGAAAGGGTAGGAGGAATGTGGAATGAGGAGAGAGTGGGAGAGAAAAGAGGGAGAGCAAGAAATACAAATTCATTAGTAAGAGATCACATCTGGATAAATGTCTGTAACTTCATCATGTATTCATATACTGTATATGCTGAAATTTTCATGGTGGTTTTATTTTGCAAATTTCGCGATTTTTGCATCACAAAATTTTCAACTCTGTATGATGCATATTCATATGTGTACACACACTGTAAAAAAACACATCAACACAACAACACGCCAATGTGTCGAACTAGTAAAAAAAATTGCAAAAATATCTGTACGCTAAAATAATGACTTATATAGTAGCAATTGGTTAATTTTATGTCTATTGATGGATGGGAAAAGTGGCACATAGCAATCTTATTATTTATTTTTTTTAGCGGGGAGGGTGGGGGCGTACTTTAAAACACCCTTGGAAACCTTTTGAAGAAAAAGAATATATTAATAGAAGATGAAAACATAAAATAGAATATAATTGAGGGATCACACTGTAGCCAGGGGAATGAAATAGTCTATCCTTGGATTAATATCATTTCACATTCATTGAAACGGCAAAATAATTTCATTGTTCAGTATCCGCTGCATACTAGCAATGGGTGTTTATAACCTCATACAGAACATTTTTACATGTAGTAAACTGGATACACACAGAAAATAACTTGCTATTTCTACAAAAATTACTGCCAACATCGCTAAACGTAGTCATATCCTCAATATGTACACACACATGTACACACACATACCCACAAAGGAAAAAAATAAAAATAAAATACTGTCAAAACAATGCATTTTATCATGCCACTATTTTGTTACCCAAGATAAAGACCAGTAAATGATATGTCAACTAATTATTTATATCCAGAAATATGCACACTGTCCATCGAGTAGTGTGATATCTTACATTGTAAAGGCTTAAAAACAATATAGGCCTACGGTAATTGTGTTTACTTTATTATAGAAATACAATGTAAAGTGAATAATCTTATCCAAAAAGAACAGAATACATTAAAAAACAGTAAAACATAAAAAAGAGTGGTAAACATTGAAAAAAGAATGACGACACAAATTTTTCTTTTAGTCCAAAAACATACATACATATGAATCTGAAAGTAAATGTTCACTATACGACTGCACTGGCGACTCAAGGAAGAACACATAAGATAGTCCTGTTCCACAAAAAGATTTCACAACAAGAGCACTGCGCTACCTTTATGGTCATTAACCAGGTATCAAGTACTGACAAATTCCGCCTGAAAGGTTCCATGGATAAATATAACCTGCAAAACAAACTACTGGGTCTCCTGTGCAATTTTATACAGAAAGGTCATACACTGACAACATCGGTGGAACAACCGGGGCCAATTTATCACCGGCAGTATTGGAGCATATCCCAGCCGTGCTCCCAAACCAATAATTCACTTACCAGACTAGTATTGCAGCAGCAGACGTTCATTAGTTATGCAGAGATTCTCATACAAGTAGGGCGAATAAACCTACATTCTTTCCCCTTGTACTATTTTTTCCACGACGACGACACAGGAAGTTTTGGGCCATGTATTCCATGTAAGAGATTCGTGAATGCTATCCTCATAGAGGTCATAGTGAGCGATCGGCCATGTTTGAACATGTAGCCTCGGGCCTTGACATAAATAGACCTTCCTGGTTGTTGAGTAGCATAGCGAGCAGAGCATACAACGCACAGTACAGACTGTAGATTTCTTTCGCAATACACCACAAGTGAGTCGAGCTAGTCTGTGCTATTGACACGACCCAACCAGACCGAGTACTGCGGAGACTCAATCGCTATAAACCTGACTGTTTCTCTCTACCCCTTTGAAGGGCCTCCTGTCAGTAAATACCCTGAGCAAAAGACTGGTAACCCAGTATTGAGCCAGAGTGGGCTTTAGTGTTTCCCTATTGAGGCGTACATAAATGGATGCAGCCTACTGCTGCACTACAAAAGCACTGCCATGGTATGAATAGAACTGCTAGTCTCAGTCACAGGAAATTGCTTTTTTGTTACTGAAGTGACCTCCAGAATTCAGCTAATAGATAAAATGTATACCAACAATGAACCATGCATAATTGAATAAGAAATGTCCCATTGCAAAATCTTTATTAAGCAGTAGTGTACCAAGAAGTTAAAATCATACCAATTCAAAGAAGAAAAAAAGGAAAAGGAAAGAGGGAGAGAGAAAAAAATAACTGGCCTGGATAAATATACTCTGCATATATTTTTTCTGACAAGCTTGACCTCCATAATCAATTCCTATTATTCCGCTGCACGGATAAAACCTTTTGTTTTCAAATAATAAACTTTTCAAAGCATAATCTAGGCATGGCATATAGACTGCTATTTGTATCTCTATGATCTAGGTCAGGGATTATTGTTGGTGTATATTGCATTGGTGACATATATATTGCTTACAAATATCTATACAGTCAGTCACTGATGGTAGTGCTCAAGTGTTTGTTTATTTGTATCTATTTATATCATCTATATTGAGGCTTACTTACATATACCATACCAACACCTAGCTCACGCCCTCTAAACTCCAGGTATACTACATACATATACAAAGGTACTTGTGCTTTGCACATTCAAAAATATCTTCTCCCTGCCCAACCAACATAAATTCTCTTCTACAAAATACCTTGGTACAGTCACTGTTTATATCATCACATAATGTAACATCTCATACCTTCGTATACTGTATAAGCCAATATTTTGGCGTACAGATATTTTCGCGATTTCTGACCAGTTTGACACATTATTTTCACGTTTTTGAAAGTGTTTGTACACAACTGAATGTACATCATATAGAGTGGAAATTTTCGCGAGGCCATAACCGCGAAATTCGAGAAAATAAAACCACCGCGACAATTTCAGCTTATACAGTACATGTAAAACAATACATTTTATGGTTGCCTACATCTTGTAAACAGAGAGAGTATGTTTCTTGCTGGTACTCCAACAGGATTCATTTCTCGATTTAAAGATGGTGTGTAGCATTGCGATTTGCAATTTAACAATTTCTCACATTAAAGGTATAGATTTGTAGTGACCGGGATGCAGAAAGTGATGTTTAACCAGCTGATGTATTCACAAGTTGCTTTACATGGCTAAACATATCTGTGTAGGATATAAGGAGTATATTTTTGCTCGTATTACTGTATGTGTATTTTACGTCGAACACGTCAATCAGCCATTATTCCTACGGTGTGCTAAGTGCTTTAGCACGGGGAGCATCGGCCTGAAATGGGTGGTGCGATCGGTGGTATTGTCTGCGGTGTGTGAGTTCGCGTTCATTTTGTACGTGAAGCATGTTCTGTAAGGGAGTACGACCGCAGCATGTTTTTTTATTTTGCGATAATTAAGCCATTTCTAGGTCGATTTCATTGAAACAAACTATGAACATGCTCTAATTTACTATTGAAAAACTGCATTATGATAATAATTTTACTGCAGCTCGCAAACTAGTTAAATATCTGAAGCGCCCTCCTCCCAAAACTGGTCTATCGCTTTAAACTGTCTGTCATATCTAATAATATTCAGATGGAGAAATCACTAATAATCAATGCAAAAATGGAAGAAAGCTACTCATGCGCTATCTAGAAATTTATGAAAATTTAATTCATATTCCCTGGAACTTACAATTGAAGTACAGTGTACGTACCTATGGTGGTAATGTTATAAATTCTAGCTCTATTGATGAACCTAATATATTGAACCATAACATTCCCATAGCCGAGTTGCTAGAATCCGAATCTGGCATGTGAGAATTTATCTAAAAATCTAATTAATTTTGTATCATCCATGGTTTGAAAAAATTCCTTTATGCTTTTATTGTCTTTTCTGTGGGNCTTCTCCCTGCCCAACCAACATAAATTCTCTTCTACAAAATACCTTGGTACAGTCACTGTTTATATCATCACATAATGTAACATCTCATACCTTCGCATACATGTAAAACAATACATTTTATGGTTGCCTACATCTTGTAAACAGAGAGAGTATGTTTCTTGCTGGTACTCCAACAGGATTCATTTCTTGATTTAAAGATGGTGTGTAGCGCATTGTTATTGTGCGATTTAACTTTTTCTCATATCAAACTGTCTGTCATATCTAATAATATTCCGATGGAGGAATAACTAACAATCAATGCAAAAATGAAAGAAAGCTACTCATGCGCTATCTAGAATTTCATGAAAAATTAATTCATATTCCCTGGAACTTACAATTGAAGTACAGTCTATGTACCTATGGTGGTGATATCATAAATTCTAGCTTTATTGATGAACTTAATATATTGAACCATAACATTTCCATAGCTGAGTTGCATACAATTCAGATACACCAGAATCCGATTCTGGCATGTGAGAATTATCTAAAAATTTGATTAATTTTGCATCATCCATGGTTTAAAAAATTCCTTTAACAATGCTATAATTGTTTTTTCGGTGGGGGGCACAACTCAATTCAACTTGATTTATGAAACTTATTAAATGTGACAAGGATGATACATGTTTACAGAACGAAAATAACAATAAATCACAAGAATCGATAATAGCCAACAGATCATTATCTCTGATTATATACGCAAAGTTAAAGAGTAAATTACACCATACTATTAGTGAATTAAAAAGAACTCTGTCCAAAGGTATATTTGGATACTACTTCGTAAAATTTTTACCTTTAGAAGAAGATCATGTGCTATGTACAAAGTACAAACAAAAAGGTGTAGTCTAACAGGTCCGATATTAGCACGTACACACTACAATGCACAAATTGAAAAAGATTTGTAATGTGAATACTGCGATCAACAGAAAATGTCTTTCAATAGCTTATATTTCATCTTTGGGGCAATTTCATATCATTTACCCATACCCATTCTGGTAGATTACTACAAGGACAAAAAATAACGCTTGGTTGCCATGGAATGCTATTTTTGGAAGAAAGAGCGGTCAGTCTTTAAACAAAAATCTTTTTAGTTTTGGAACTCACCTCATGAAGAAAATAAGACTTACAACATAGAATGCCTTTTTCAGTTTCAGGTTGATTGTACTAAAAGTCTTAATAATCCACACTCGATCCATGGTGTCTACCTCATGCATTCTGTAGTGGCTTGCAGGTCTGCATTACTATGTATCCCCCCATCCCCCCCCAAAAAAAAACCCTGAACAATACCATCAGTAGACAGTTCATCAGAGAATGAGGAAACCAAGGTAAAATTTCTCTCTCTCTGCTCCCCATAATTGCACTCCCCCATTTCCTACACAAGCCTGAATGCAGAGAGTACATCCACTTGTACATAGTAGGAATGTGTTGATGTATGTTTCCAAGACAGTCACAAATGTTGACTGGTAAACATTGTGGAAAATCTTGACCCGCCCACCCCTCAACCCATCTGTAGTCCATCTGAAGGAGAAAACTTGGTTCTCTTCATTCCCATCCACACTACGTGTAACATTAACTTTTCAAATTTATGTGCATTTCTTGCCAAAACATAGTTAAATGAAGTAAAAAAAAAGAGCTTGAGCTTTCAAAAGCTCAAGCTCTTTTTTGACTTCATTTTACTCCACAGCTCTCCATTATTGGATAAGCAGTTTCAGCAGTTCTCGTTATCTACTCAAAACACGGTAGTTACACGGTATTCCTTAGATCGGTTGACAATAATACTTGAAATTCAGTGGGCATACATTACTTGTTGCTAAGTCGGGCAAGCCTCTGTCAAGCTTTAGGGTTGTCAAAAACAACCTTCGAGTTAATAGAGGCAAGCATAGGCATCTATTTGTAAAGCCACCTATTTCTATGCAAGCTGAGATGGAGAGAGCAACATCAGAATACATTTCAAAGATTGAATCTTGATTCAGACAAATACATGTTTCAACTCTTCAGTTACACCACCCCCTCCACCTCCCACCCCTCCCCCAGCATCATGAGGTCTCATCATCTGAGAAGGGAGAACATAGCCTGTTCCATATTCAGTTCTAAATTTCCATTATTTAATGTGGAAAGTAACCTACAAAAGCAAGGACTTGGCATATTTTTATGATCATTCTTTCCGACTGCATGAATGTTTAACTGTTGATCGGTAAACAAACTTGTGTAGCATCTCGCCTTACCACTTCCCCCATCACCACCAGGACACCACTAGGCGGTCCGCCAGAGAGTAGGATAGACGCAGAGCTGTCAACACCATGACAAGAGGCAGAGCTGTTTATGTCCAATTCCAGATTCCCATAGCGACGGCACGAACACACAAGTGTGTTGCTTGTCAAATGTATGAAATTGACCTCATTCTTCTACCACTTCCAGCATATCCTGTTCATGCACTAACTTTTATGAAAATTATTCCAACGCAACCGATGGATAAAAACAAAAGGGAAGCTGCAGTGCTGAGACGGTATTTGGAATGAAGTATAAACTCTAATATAGTGTAGGCAAGTTGCGTAGTGACCGCCACTGGTCAAAATAAAATCAATATGTCATTAGCATCCTTCAAAAACAAGCCATGAATTTCAAGCTACAATGTACATGTAGTATTTTTTTTGTAAATGTATACTTCCATAACTATAAATGCAAATGGTACTGACAAGTAAAACAGGACCTTAGATTGTACATTATACTATCTTGGCCTCCATGTACATGTATCTCAGGCGAACCACAACAAATCACTCTTCGAAGTTCCAAAAATGACCTTTGTGTACTGTTAAACTTTGAATTGGCAAACGGATGCCAATACAACAACAAAAATTAAATGACTATTCAGACGATCGGAAAATAGATACACCTACAATAGGCAAAAATTCTACGTTTAGCTCTCAATCTTGTCAAAAAGAATCCTCTGAATATTTGTGGCTCATCATCGAACAATTGGGAATCAGAACCGTAGTCACGACTGTAAGCAACGCATATCCACACCGATCTCCATAACGCTCAATTTTTCAAGCGATTCATAATTTAAACGGAGGGAAGAACTGATGTAGAGGAACAAAAGAACTGCAGAGAGAGGGAAGAAAAACCAGAGAGGAAACCAACCTAGGGCTTTGTGAACGGAAATGAGCACAATTGCATAGGGGTCATGGCTACACAGCCAGTTAGGTGACAGGGAATTTGCCAGATTGTTGCTCATAAAATGTTAAAGGCATTGACTATACTTTAAAAAAATAATATGTTGTACTTGATTAATTGAATTATACTATAAAAATGCAATGATTTGATTGAGTTAATTCAAGCTAACTTAAAGCTAATTTGAGTACTTTTGGGCCAATATTTTGGCATACAGATATTTTCGCTATTTCTGACCAGTTTGACACATTGGCGTGTCGTTATTCTAACATCTTTTACAGTGCTTGTATTGTACACAAATGTATGAGCATCATATAAAAGAGTGGAAATTTTCGCGAGGCCAAATCTGCGAAAATTTCAGCTCATACAGTTCCTTCTCCTCAAAAGAATTCAGGTTATTTACATCATCAATTAAAGGAGTATTAACCCAAGAATTTAACATGCTATCAGTGAATGAAAAAAAAAAAACTGTGAAAATATGAGCAAAAGTCGGATGTTCCTCACAAAAGTTATGAATTTTCAGTTTTGATTTACACAGGTCTCTCATGGGCTCCTTAAATTGGCAACCTACAGACACAAAATGGCTGCTAAAGTGGAAAAACGCACTATTCACCTTGTACACAAAATTTAACAACAGTTGACAAGGAATCGACAAGGTTCATCACAAAATGCAAACAGAATAAAAATGTCCATCTCATATGGGGGAGCATGTTGGATATTTACCAAATGTTTTCCTCTGTGTTTTCTTTAGATCTAGCTATGCACTAAACCAAAATCATAAAATCAGCTCAAAATATTTGAGACACCCCATCAAAAGCACCATCCTCATTTTTATTATAATAATAACAAATCTAAACCTACAGTAAATCAGATCTAAAAATGGAACAAATTCTTTGAGAAAAAAATCCCAGATGTTATTTTCAATCCAAAGCGTATTTAAAAATCAATAGGTGGGTACATACTGTGCAAATTTAATGGGTTCTTCATGCACAGAGGTTGTTCTTGATGACCTGACAGCTTGCCCGGGGCTTTCCCGACATAGTAACTTAGTAATACATGCAAATTGGATTCAAAGTATTGTACTTTCATTGTAACTAACCGGTCTAAGCAATACCATGTAATTAAGGCCATCGGCAAGAAACTGGCTTACATTTGAATATAAACAGGGCTATTTTGTGTTATTCTGAAACTCCATGAATAGTGTGTTTGTGTGTGTGTGTGTGTGTGTGTGTGTGTGTGTGTGTGTGTGTGTGTGCACATCTATGTGTATGCGGTATGTATCTGGTGCCCTTCCCCCTCCAAAACATTCCGCCCTTCCTGATAAATTTCAACAAATAAAGACGGATTACTATCCACAACATAATCAGGAAACATTTAGGGATTCGCACCATTCAGTTTATTGTCTGCCATTCTAATGTTGGGACAGTAAATTGCAAGCCACAAGCATGTAAACATTGCAATGGTATCTACAAGGCCACATTCTATACAGTATTAGAAACATGGGGCCTATTGCACAAAATGGTCTGAGCTATCCTCTTCTTGCTAAGACGTCTTAACTTCTTGTATCACCCTCTTAACACAGACATATATATAAATATGGATACGTCTATGTTAAGAGAATTGCACAAGAAGTTCAGAGGTCTTAGCAAGAAGAGGATAGCTAAGACTATTTTGTGCAATCGGCCCCTGTTCTAGGAGTAGGCATCGTTTGTGTTCATTTGCATACACCTCAACCCTGGTAGAATCAATACCCTTACAGTTTTCAACAAGAATATGCAGAGAATCATCATTCGTTCACAACAGTGGCTTGTATTGATTTTTGTTTCCCCCATTCTCTATTCAAATGCAGTGTCTATTTAAACACTTGCAATGTTTAACGATGGACATTCTGCATGTAACCTTGCATAAACCAAAGACAGGAAGAAATAAAAGGCAGCAAACTGAATGCATGAATCTTCACTAAAGCCTATCAAAACCTGTGATTTAAATGAACTATATTAAAAGCAACCAACAATGAATTAAAATTGTAAGATCCTTAATTTCCAAAATCAAAACATAAAATTTTCTTGCGACATTGTATGACACTTTCAGATGGCAGTAAAATTTAATTCAAGTTTTGAAGTAATGTGAACTGCATGCACTAACTGAGTTGGCCAAGATATGTTTGTTTAACCTGGCATCAATAATTTGAGTCCTCTTGCCTAAAATTATAATTAATAAGAATCATTACAAGGAACTCATTTGCGTAAAGCTGAAAAAATGTATTCAGTTACACCTGGAGCAGGAATCATGACTTTTAAATCATAAAAATGGCACAATCAGTAGAGTTTAAATCCTCATCAAAAACTCAATCGAAAAAGTCCATAATTTAAAGGAAAAGAATATATTCATATTTTGACTCATCATGGAAACACACTTTCAGCCAGAATACAGCTAAATAAAACCACAACAAGAGGAAAAGAAAGAATGAGACTGCAAGAAAATTTTAATGCATAACCACATGGAATTTCATTGGAATAACCACCATTGAAACATCAACATTCAAACAGATTTGATCATCAGCATTGGATTTCGAAAACACAAAAATTCTTACACAAGGGAAATCTTCAATTTTTCAGAAATTGTCGGATTAATAGACATTTTGGTAAAATGCATGCAAAGTACTCAGAAAGGCATGCTATGTATAAAAAAAGAGAAAAATATGCAAAGTTGGGAGATATCTTTTATGTTTGGTGTGAAATGCCAGAGAATGCAGAATAATTGTTACCTTTTTCGAACCTTGCCGACACCCACATATGCTCAGTTACATGAACAAGATTGTAGTACCTACCTAAATGTAAGTGGTATTTTTTACCTTGCCTTATCAAAATTATTTCTATACAAAGAATCAGTGTAATAATTGCATAATTTTCCTTGTCCGATTGAGGTGTGTCATTAAAATACTTATACCGGGCAAAGTGCGAACCATAATAAGCAATATGGGGATTCCCAAAAACTGTATGTTGCAATAAATTACTTCTCCGCAAATCAAAGTCTTGTATATTAATTCTGTGATCCACCTTAAATTATGGTGGCTTTCATGATTTCAAAGACAAAAGAAAAATGATTGATTTACAGGTCCATGTCACATATTTTGAGGTTATTTAAATTTTCAAATTACATTCATGAAGGTTTTCTCTATCTTCTGTTTCTTTTACTTTTTCTCTTTGAGAAGTCTTCACCATAAATTTGGATGAAGGAAACACACAAACTATTGTTGTATGTTTATTCAGGATGTGATGTTGATTAATAAATTTAGAAGCACTCAGTCACATTTGACTATATTTGTTTTGACTAAGATGTCAGGAAATAATTACCATTCATATATAGTGACAATCCAGTTACCGGACAGCAAGGTAAGTGTATTGAAATTGAGCACCTATATACATGTAGAGATATGCATATATTTGAGTGCGCTGATAATGGCAAATATGGATTTATTTAAATGAGAATGAGATCTAAACATCAGTCTATTTTCATGATTGTAAAAGCAGCAACCAATTGATACAATAAAGTTTTTGTCTGGTGACTGAATTCACAAGTGTAGTAAAAAATCAATGCAAAATTAAGCTTTACTGAAGGGGATTTCTCTTGCAATCACTCCTTGTTATTCAGTGTAATTAAGTACATTACTATAATTCATTGATTTCTGATTAGCGAGTGTAATCTAACCTACAAGACCCCTGGGAATTGGGTAAATACTGCACAGTGTTCAAACAAATATGGAGATACCGTATTCAATGAGTATTTAGAGGCTCTGTTTAGGGCGTTTCTACATACTACGAGCATTGCAAGAGGACGGGAGATTTACAGAAGAGCTCAGCAAATAGACACCTTACAACAGTAGTCTGTTTTCCAGTCAGAGACATAATTTTCTTTAGTTTTAGACAAATTCTCTATTTTTTACATTACTTTCCTCAAATTTCATTATGCAAATAGACAATTCTTTCATGGTTACACTAAGCATGAATATACAAAACTAAATAAATGGCAAACTTGATAAAAAAAATATTTCAAAGTACACTTTGCTACACATGAACTAGAGACAGGCAAATACCCTCCCCTCTTCTGTCCCCTCATGTGCATTAAGACCCAATATATATTGGAATGAAGAACATCACTGAAGGAGAGAAGCCCTTGTTTGCACACACTGTCCTCATCACAATGGGATTGAGATGTTTGTTTACTTCTTATTGCTAAGTAAGATTTTTAAAAAGCAACACTTGGACATAAATGCAGAAACATGTAGTACTGGGTTGTGCTTTGTAAAGCTATGGAGGGATTTAACCATGACTCTACAAATGATTGGTGACCCTTTTTCAAGTGCGATTAGGAGCAAGGGTTTCATCCTTGGATGCTGGAAATGGTCACCAGTCATTTCTAGAGTTTTGCGTACATCTATGAACAGCTTTACGATCACAGCCAAAGCATGGTTGTTGTTAAAGATTGTTTTCTTTTCAGGGTGAAGGGGTCCTAAGAATAAGATGTTCGTCATATTGGATGAGATGCGCACTATTCCATAATTGCATTAGGATTACTACAAATAATCTGAAATTATGCTACACAGCCATAAACATAATATTGTTTCCGGTACATAACATTAAAGCTGTAAGTTACAAACAAAGCACACAGCATCAATTTCTGAAATCCACAATACGAGCAGACTATGAGGTAAATAATAACAAGGAGAGTCTTTCAAAGCAAAATGTAGTGTTTGCATTCATAAACAAATGTTGATGTTTGTTTTAAAAGAATACAACTAGCACAGCAAGATCATGTACAAAAATGATAAACTATACTACATTAACACACAATACCTATTTTTGAAATGCAGTGCTGATAAACAAACATTGATATTCTTTCTAAATAAAAGCAATCTACAAAAACAGATTTAAGAAAACAAATGCAAAGAAATTTAACGTCACAAAATGGACAACTTGGTTGCAAAAAGTAGGAACAAAACAGAGTGGAGGTAAATGAAGACATTCAGCCTATTTTACTTTTTATCATTTCAGGAGAAAGGGCACAAAATGTTGTGTATAAGTATAGCCCATGAAGTTGCACAGAAGTTGCACAAAGGTATTTGCACATAACTACATTTTCAGATGATTTTTATCCCAATAAACAATATCACAATTTACTTCCATTTTTTCACAGTCATATACCAAGTGCTACAAATTTTGTGAAAAAAGGCCAAGACAAAAGAAACATTTTTTAACACGTAATGTTTTAGGCATTCATGGTACACTTAAATGAAAAAAAAAAGTGTTTCAGACAATTATTTCAGAAAGGTCCTCCATGAAAGAGAAAAACCAGATAAACACTGCTTGGCACACACTTCACAAACAGACAAGAGCTAGCCGGAGCGGAGAAAGAACAGTGCATGTATTGATTACCAGACAGTGCGATCGTATCACTCGTATCACGGCACAGGGCAAAGAGGGATGGATTTGGACATCAACATTGCAAGACATTGGATTATTATGATACTTGCAAGCTATCTTGGTGATGATCACTTACCTTATTCCTTGGGCAGTCCCATCTGAGAGGTGATAATCCATGATAGGAAAGAAATAAACATAACCAAGGTCAGATCAGGGCATGGAAATTGCACAGAGTATCAATCGACAACGATGAGCACTGTCTCCGTTATTGCTTCAACACTGTGGTATAACCAGATCAAGGGGCCCCCTCTTTACTTATTTCTTTTTTTCTTCTATGCTACTGTCAGTTTGTGCATTGACATTGTTGTGCGGAGAAGCGTGTGCCTACACCGACACACACATATTATACGTGAGCTTACGAGAAGAACCGCACTACATGTACAAAGGGGTTTGTGTATGATTGTGTGTGAGTTTCTGTGTGTGTATTGGGTTTCTACATGTATGAACATGTACATTTGTAAGTGAGTGCGCAATCGTTCACAGAACGCCTGTAGAGCCTAGTCAGTGTATTACAAATACTGTACTAACATAATATACGGTACATGGGCACTGCTCTTTTGGGCATGCGCTGCAATCAATAGAGCCTTTGACCAATGAGGTTGAAGCACTTATTCCATCCCTCTGTACCCTTGAAAACCATCAGACACAACTAGAGAGAAGAAAGAGAGAGAGAGAGAGAGAGAGAGAGAAAGAAATCAAGCTAGAACAGAGAGAAACCAAGATAGAATGGAGAGAAAGTTAGCGAGATAGAAAGCGGTAGTGAAAACAGACAGGATATTGTAATAGAAACCATTGCAAGTAATACAAATGTGAGAGTGAAGGAATATGGGAGAGAAAGAGAGAGAGAGAGAGAAAGAGAAGGATAAAGAGTGGGGGGGGGGGGGGGTGCTTATAATTCCCAGGAGTATGTGAAGGAGAGACAGAGAGAAAGAGATGCGGGAGGGTGGGGGCAAGGGAACATATCATTTGCTGTTGTCTAGTGCTTGAGCTCTAATCCAGTAGACAAAACAAGACAAGGAGCGCAACTGGTAGACCTGGGAATGTATACTCTCACTGTATAAATCATGCAACTCACGCAAACCAGCATAAGAAATTTGATAGCCTCATACATCGTCTCCTTCTCCCTCAAGACTTTAAGATTTGTGAACGTGACATCTCTATTGCTAAATTCTATCAAATATATAGATAGGTCTGTCACACAAAAAAAGAAAAATAATGTGTAGGATGGGATGGAGTGAGTCGGTAGCCAGATTTCATCTCTAAACAAATTCAACCTACATTTACAATTCATTTTCCTCACCCGAAATCTAAATACAGCATTGATATTGAAAGCTTCTGTATTAATACAAAAATTCATCAATAAATAATCGTAAAAATTCATGAAGGGGAGAGTAATTGGCTAATACTACTTCACCAGATAACCAAACAAGAGAAAAATAATGATGATATGATTTTATGCAAAATACCAATACCTCTCAATTTTTTAAGCTATGTTTTCACTTCAGCATAAATCACATGAGTGATACATCTGTCACATATAGCCCATTAATCTTTCTTTAATTTGTGGATGTGGAAAAGGAAATCACTTTCAGAACACTATCGCAGAAATGTCAACCGCACAGAATATTCATGGCATTAGAAAGAAATGGAAATATTCCCCCCCCCCCAAAAAAAAAAAAATAAAATGAAAAAAATGTCAACTTTCAAATATTCATTGCTTAGTCGTTCAAAACCTACAGCAATAAAGACCGAATTTACATACAAATGTAACAACACATTTTGCAGGACAGTTGGAAACTCGGCAATTGATTAAAACAACATTCAGATCTACTCACGGATCTTGTCAGTGCCTTGGAATGGTCTTGATTTATTCTGTTCATTGCTCAATGCTGGCAGGCGAGATGTTATAAAATTATTTCCAAGATGAATTTTGCAATAATAAAATGTAAGCTACAAGATACCTGTACGATTGTTTGATTGGCAAATAACTAAGTTTCTAATAGCTTGATGGCAAACTGTTTCATCCTCTTTGATAGTACATAAAGTAAGAGAAGCCCTGAACAAATAATTTAGTTTTGGGGTAAATTGCTTGTAACTCACTCTTTCTAAATCCCAGATCATAAATTGATTTTGGGAGCTCCTGCATTCTACCCAGCTGTGATTGAGGACCGGTAGGAGACAGTAGAATATTATCTGATAATGTGAGTGCCTATTTGGCTGCCTTGATGCTACGTTTGAATTGCCATCCAGTGACCAGGTAGTAATATTAGAAGTGCTTTAAGCACTCACTCAAAACTGACTAGAAAGGCGCTATATAAATCCGCACTATTCTGATTATTATTATTCATTCTGATGCAAGTGATAATTTGCTATAACTATAGCATTAAAGACCGTGTAAGAGGAGAAGGGCACACCATACTGTGAAGTACCAAGCCTCACCGTTCAGATCAAATTATCAACAGGGTTCGGTCTGCTGCGCTAGCCAAATGAGGACAAGCTGTACAGAGCTTGTTACCTCTCCATGGCAGAATTCATTCTGGCAGCCCAACAGAGCACAATTCATTGGTAATCAACAGCTCCTTGTGTCAACCAGCTGACCTGCACAAAAACACCTAGTTATTTTTTTACGCTTGAACTTTTTCATTTGGGATTTTTGGTAAACAAGGATTCAGACCTAATTAACATATAACTGTCATATATTTAAGAGACATATTTAAGAGAAATACATTCAGAAAAGTACCATAATTTTAAGACGGCTATTCACTTCTCTCATGATAATTTTCCTCATGAATTGTGTGAAATGCTCTCTAACAAATTTTTTTTTGTGTGGAGTGAAGGGGGAGGCCTTAGCATTATTACGCTCAAGTTGAATTTACCTTGAATGTAAAGAACACCTCACCCCCTAAAAAAATCTCTAAGAGATCAATAAATATATAATCTTTAATAACTGATCTATCATTATAATCAATGACTTCTAATCATGACAGATTTTTGATCATCTAAAATTACAGGTGTACTATTCAGCTCAGTCCAATTACCCTCAGACATCAAATTAGGGCAGGGTGATATGACTGGGATAGAGCTCATTGCCTAATCATGCACTAACTTCATTACAAGGAGATAATTATTTTTGGGCTACAGTTTGTTTACTGTACGTCAGAGCTTGGGAAAATCGATTGCGCAGAATGCAGCTGATATTAATACCGTTCGCACTCTCTTAGGCTGTTAGGATCATTTAAATTCATCACACGCATCTTCTTCCATTACCCTCAGTGGGGATATCTGCTCCTGGTTAAAGGGTTTGTTCAAAATACTTGTTCACAAGTAATTATTTTAAGGCCGTCTTTACTATCAGGCTAAATTAAATTAATTAGAGCTTTAATGATCAGTAAATAATCTTTTTTTTTCAGAAAGAAAGAAAAAAAAGAACATTATAATTGTCATATTTTTATTTTCATAACTTGAAATGTTATTGCTGTAGAGTGTCACCGTTTCATTTTTCCGTAGCTATGTTTCAATGCACATTTCTATTCATTCATTTGGATGTAAGTCATACAGTATTGAATGATCATAATCGTAGAACTATGAATGTATTGGAAAAGGACATATCATGTTAGAACCAAGACCCAAAGTTTGGTTTGTGCTGGAAGACAAGAAAATAATATACAATGATTTCAGGTTTACATTTAGCAGCAAAATAACTGCGAGTCTGGACAATTTAGATATTTGCTTTTAGGTTTTAACTCAACATCCCCTGCCAAACAACACAACCATTTCCTTCTACCAAAAAACCCTCAATAACAGAGAAAGTTTGGACGACCCTTGCAGCAGAAAGACAAATGAACTGCACATTCAGACAACAGACACTAATACATGCATGCAGGGGTCTATGTACATTAGAAAAAGTAAAGTATTCAAAGATGCTTACTGATTTCTGATGTGTATTAATCTGATTCAATCATCACTGGAATGTCGTATTCAATAAGCATAATTTAAACATTTTGTTGATTCTTGTTTTCTGGTTCTTAACTCTTTACTTGCTTCTGTCGACTCCAGTCACTCACACTGACTCGCTTGTTGAGCACACAATACTCCAAAGTGTGGAAAAAACCTAGTAGTCTCTAGCATGCTAAGAGTTAATGGTTTTATGTTCTCATGCTGGGCACTTCATGTGTGTACATTAGGTACATGGACAAATGAATGTATGCATCCTATTGATGCTACTGGCAATGACTACTAGGCAATTTGTGACAAGGATCCACTAACAGCTCTACTTTCATAAACATATTTTTTTTTTTAGTTATAGCCAAGGGTCCTTGCGTATGAACGCCTCCTTCATTCCTGGTCTCCACAGAACCGATTATCCAGGGTACCAGTGGGTGTATGTAGATGTATAAATATCTAATGGGAAGCTGGATTGTTTACAGGGGGCTTGGAGAGATCTGGAACCAGGGGAAGTTAGACATGCCTCACATCCTCTGACCCCAGCTAGTAAAATATGTAGCTCTTTTATCCTCTCGCATATAACAAAAAACATAATTTTTTTTGCTATGTCTAAGCTATCTAATAATTTCTTGGACTTAGGGTCCCCATGTATGAACACCTCCTTCATTCCCTGTTTCTACAGAGCCGATTATCCAGGGTACCAGTGGGTGTATGTATAAATATCTTATGGGAAGCTGGATTGTTTACAGGGGGCTTGGATAGATCTGGAACCAAGGGAAGTTAGACATGCGTCACATCCTCTGACCCCAGCTAGTAAAATATGTAACTCTTTTTTCCTCATTTTCTTCTCTCTTTTGACTCAACCGACCTATTCCTCTTTCCTCTCTGGAGAGTATGAAAATTCATCATGGTAAATGATTCAAAATTAAGACTTCCAATAGTAGCAAAATATGAGAGCATCAGGACTGAAGGGCATATATGGAAAAGATGTCAATGAGAACATGTGAAACCTTTTATATATATACTGTACATTGTTGATAATTAAAACACTGCAAACAATAGCTAGTGGGAATTCCACAGAAAGGGGTGAGAAAACTATGGGATGTATCACAAAATTTAAAAAAAATGGACAATCAATTGCTATTTCAACCACATGAATCTTTCATTGTTTTTTTAATTGATAATTCTTATCCCTTTTCTACAAGAGTGATTGAATTTTTCATCTGCTCCATTTAAACAATTCTCACAAATTTACAGGTATTCCATTCATATCAAGGTCGCCCCCCCCCCCCAAAAAAAAAAAGTTTTTAGCACATGAAAACATTCAGGGTCTATTTATATCACTGGCAATATTGCATTGCATTTCATTATCGCAATTTCATTATTATCGCCCAAGTAAATTCACAGGTACAACTTTGCAAAACATCCATAATTTCATTTCAAGTAATCTATTTTTAAAGAGCTTCAATTACAATACCTGCCTTGCCAAACAAAACAAGGTCATTGCGAACAAGTGTCGACCTCCGGAGATACAAACATGCATTGATTAGTCTGTTTTTACAAGGTCTCTATTCTATACTAATCAATTGGGCTAAGTACTTAGAGAACCATAAGTGTTGAGAGACATGTATTTCTTCACAATTGGTACTTCACATTGTTTTGGATGTCATCATTTTTTACCTTTTTTTTAAAGAGTGTAGGCAAATAGACATAGAGATATTAAATAAAATAGGGACTATGTGAACATTCTGAAAGCATCCCTGGTTCCGGTGTCATTGTTTGATGTCCCCTTTCATATCTTTCAAATTTCCAATATCACTAATTCAATATTTTTCAGTTTTATTTTGTAGGGATTTTTTTTGTTCATTTAACATTAAAAAATGCAATGGTACACAGAAAATTGAAAAATTATCCATCCCGTCGCAATATATGAAGCCCTACAGAATAACTTGAAATTCATCTGCATGTATTATGCATATGAGGTGAATTTGCCGGCACATGTACTATCATCTGGTAAATATGTAAAGAGCATTGTTTATAAACATCACAGAATTGCTTGATGTTACAACTACAGCCATATACACAAACATTACCAGTAATTCCTCTGTCAGTCAAAACAAGGGTATAAATCAATTTACAAGCACATTCAGGGTATGTTGTAAATGAAAATGGCTCACTTGAATGGTACAGATATCTAGAAGATTCAGGGACCTTGTTCTACATCAAATGTACAAGGCACAACTATACACACTGCAGTGCATGTATACCCTAGACAGGAAGAGGAAATTTGTAGGCGATTTTCCAAGGTGGTCCCTGATGCATATCAGTGTGTGCAATCACACAGGGATATAAATGTCGGATGCAGTGAGCGTATTGGGTGAATGGAATAGCGCTGTTGCTATGCTATTAGTAGTCGGACGAGGGAGGGAGACAAACATTGAACAATACAAATGCTGGTTGAACGGTGGAGAAGAGAGTAGTGCATCAACAATACTACGACTGAGTAAAAATAACAAGTGCTTCCCATCTACTTCGAGCGCTGCCCAGGATTTGCTTTCATTTTCCACCTCTGCAGAAAACAAAAGATTTCCTTTACCACAAAAATATAGGACATTTCGTCTAAAAATTATTTCTTATAGAGTATGATACTCTAGAAATTTCAACCAGGCAATATCTGAATTCTGAAACACACTGGGTTTGCGGTCGCAATTGCGGAATCATTGATAATTTTTTACCAATGTAAAAAAAAAAAAAAAAAGGTTTGGTCAATTATTTTTGGAAACTTTGGTTGGGTTCTGCCATTCAAACTCATTTTGGTGTCATGCAAACCAATCGAGTACCAACCGGGGATTCAGGTAGATGTATCATCTATACAAACAATATATACAGACCGTCAGTGTACATCGACGTAGCAATGCACTTGGCAAAGAGTGTAAGCTATTGAAAGTGCTCTTTTTCCTGTTCTGAAACCGGCTGCTATTAATCTATTACTCAGAAATCAAATCAATTTACTGTATGTACATTAGATTACCACTATTTCAAAATTCTCTAAAATGTATAGTTTCCTGATCATTAATGGGAAAGCGAGAGTCTAGGGCATCACCAGACAATTTATATTCCAATTTAGATTCAGGAAGGAGACTATAAAGGTGGTTGATTTGAAACAGTTTCAGACTCTAGTCTCGGCCGCAACACCTAATTAGCAAAGACTTGTTTCCAAAGGAGAGTAACCAGAAACCTACTGAACAAAACCCTTTTCCCATATAGCCCTAGATAGATTGTCACCCTTCCAAGTTTGCTAACCCAATAATTTGTACTAATGGCATGTCATAAATCTCAGAATAAAATGTCATAAAGCACCCACAATCACCTTGCCATTCTCCTCTGCTAAAATCCTTCTAAGGATATTTAGTAGAACCTTAATTTTTATCTACTGGGACAGGTCAATGATAAAATTCAGGATTAAGGTCACTTCTTTTACAATCCATTACCCGCCAGGCGCAGGCAATAAATAAATGGCCATTTTTGTTTTGACTATTCATCCAAAGTTCTCTGAAACAAATACCCCCCCCCCCCTGAAAATGGAATAATATGTGTAGAGTTAGCAATGTACTAAATGCAGACATGTAAACTTAATGAATTCCGTTAAGAGAAGGTAGGCTGCAGTTTATATTTCATTAATCAGAATATAATCTGGTCAGGTAAAATTCAATATTGAAGTATAATATTCTCTAAAACATTCCTCTGATATATGGAGGAAAACTGATTTAATCCTAGAAAAAAAAAACCTTTTCTGAAAGTACAGTTTTCTGAAACAAATGTTTTGGCCGAGCATGAGTAAGTCAATTTTGAGCACTTAAAAAATTAGACTGATATGACCAGGGACATGTTTCATACAGCTGTGCGTAGAGGTATGCACAACTCTTCAAACAATTTGTGACCCTTTCTCAGGTGCAAATCAGCAATTTTCCGAGGTACCACAGAGCGCAAGAAAGCGTCACCAGTCATTTGTAAAGTTGTGCGTAGATTGACGAACAGCTTTATGAAACAAAAGCCGAGACCCAGTTCAACATTGCTCACTTCTTAACGTCAAACATTGAATAGCTCTACAGCATTCGGGATTTAAAGTAAAAACGCCCCTTCACCAATACATTCAGACATAACAAATATCATCCTCAGGTATGACTAATGTTTGTATGAATATAATTAACTTGTTTGTATCCCATAACTTTCGTTTCCTTTCTCCCAAAGAAGAAAATGAGGTGGGGAGGGGAATCTGTGAGGATTCGAAGGGCAAGGACTGTTTTGTTCAATCTTTTAAAGTTGGCCGACAGAGTGCAGTAGTTGCTGTTCCCTTGCTCTATCGACATGAATCAGACAGGAAATTTCACAATCTCTGGGCCATTGTTTTTATTTGCATTTGCCTAGGAGCTTCCTCAGTCAAAATATAGATAATCTGGCACTAGACATGGCAATACAGCCTTACATTCATGCTGTGTGCAGCATACCAATCTCTGCACATTAATGTTACACTGGCACAATTAAATAGGCCTGTATGAAAACTTACTAGTAATCTTCTTCACTAAATGGATATGTCTAAATTTTTTGCAATCTCTAGGATTTTCTTAAATTTACTAGCAAATTGATTATCTGCCACCAAAGCAATCTCCATTTATTTTAACCCTCCATTCAGGTGACGCTGATGAAATAAAGTAGGGCTAAAATGTTTGCAACAAGTTTCTCAATATTTTTATTACAAGATTTTCCATAAATGGCACAAAATAAAACTGTTCCATTTCTTTCATTTTTTAATAGTTGTAATGATAATAATTTAATAAATCACAGTGTCAGTTGACTCATTCAGATGCATAAGAAGGAAATGGGGTTGCATTCTGTGTTTTTGTATTTAAAAATCCATGCTTCAAAAATCCATTGAATGACTAAAATATTCATGAAAAATAATTGAGTACATTTCTTTGGGCTTCCATGAGCTTAACTTCTTAAATTTGAATTGTACTAAATTGTAGACCTCAAGAGAACCTAAATGATGCAGAAATATTTCTGGTACAATGATGGTATGTACATGTAGGTTGGCATTGGAGTTGAACTCTGCTTCGTAAAGTATTCCGTCCCCTTACAGGAAATACAATTTAGTTTTGGAAAAAAAAAGTATGAATCATCGTGCATTCATACTCGAAACTGTGTGCTGAAAATAGACAAATCTGAATGCGAGTAATAATCACTCGAGAGGGATTAACCGACATTTCTAATGTATTCCCTTGGCCATGCCAAAATATAGACTGCATTGTAAATACTCATGAAACCACACAAATAAAGTCAGAATGAATAAACGACACAATTTGTGCTTATCATATTTTTCCCCTCTCACATGAAAAATGATTCATATGACCAAGGAAATGCAGTTTGCTTGCATTATTGCTCTGCATACATGACTGTACATGTACACTACAAGAAATGTTCAAACAGTGGAATTGCACTGTAAATGTATGCATGTATAATGTAAGTGTCCACAGCTAAAAGTAATTCAGGCTTTGAATAAAAAACAAAAGCTTGAAATGAGCATGCATTGCTTCCAACACATGTATTAGATATGCGTTGTAGGGAAATACTTTTGTTGATAGAAAAAAAATTGGTTCAAAATTTACGTTTGCAGATTTTAGTCAAAGGCTCACTACCTATCGTTCAAACTGCTCAAATTTCTATGGACAATATGAAATAGCAATCTACCTGGAAAACTATGGAATCCCAATTTGGGTTTAAATGCCCTAAATATGATCTCTATGGTGTCATTAGCAAATGGACATTACAGGAAGGATAGAATAGGCACTGAAACTGTTAGATAAAGTTTCTCTGAATAAATCAAGATGCTTGTTAGAATACAGAATAGAAATGAGAATGCACTCACATGCAATGAAAGTAGGTGCTCATTTGCAGTACATGTCTACACAAACCAACTTCCCCAAACATTCTATCATATTAAAAAGATGTAGTTTCTATAACATCGAGTTTTAAAAATTGAATGGATTTAGGATCTATGCCTTATTCATGAATGGACCATTTATTTGCTTCTTTCTCCTTATATCAACCAGTAATCCAAATCACATAGATGAGGTTATTTTGGGTTACTTTTGTCTACTTAAGTGTTAAAAAAATCATATCTTTTTACTTTTGATACCCTTTAAAAGAACTAGGATATTTTAAATAAAATCGGATAGATCGAAATTATATTTATTTTCCTGTGTCCAGGATTAATTCAAATCAAGAGAGAAAATTTTGAAATCATTTCATTTGTGATTAGTGATTAGATTTGTGATTAGTTGAGCTGAGCAAACTTACCTTTATAGATTTACTAGATGTATATTGAAAAGCAAGCTGCAGATAGGCTTGAGTCAACTCCTCTGAAATGAAAATAAGAAAATTGGTATATAATATTTTTGCCATACTGTAGTCTGACAAATTGAAAAAAAAATGTGATTTTATTAAAAAAGTATGTGATTTTATGTACCCTTTTATCCACTCCAAATTAGTTTATCAATTAAATTTTCCCTAATAGTGCTGTAAATGTGAGATAAAGTCAGGTGAATGATCATTTTTCAGGATGAAAATTGGCATCTGTAGTTCATCAGAAGAAAAAAATGCTGGATTAAAAAGATACAGATACACTCAGGGTATTCATGTACATATTCTATAATATGTGGGAGAACGTTCCAAAATGCTTGCAAATTGTCCAATTTAAAGTCAAAGATTTGTTTAATAAAAAAGAATTCTTGAACTAAAAAAATAAAATTTCAAATAAGTTATGAGTGAGGATCTAACATTTGTCCATTGCATGGAGCCAGTTCAAAGTAACCCGGGAGCGATTAGGTAGACACCACATTAGAGCCGAACTACAAAGAAACTATTCAATTGACCAATTTTTATTTGCAATGTGCCTCCAGTAAACCTTGTGACCATCGTGTAGAGCATCCCAATAAGAACATTTTCAGTGTTGACAGGTATGACAGAGATTTATAAGAAAATGTATATAAATTGTGTATTTATCATTCTTTAACAACATTTTTTTCAGCGTCTTTTTAATATGCTGTTCAAACTCTTCTTCTGGAACAAAAATAAAAGTTTCTTCAGTGGATTTCACCTTGCATTGTTTACACTTCGCAAAATTAATACCCGGACAATTTAGCAGTTGAAACAACCATAAAGGCACATATTAGGGAAGAACTTCAAAATGTTCCCCACTTAAAAAAAGTCAAAGAAAGGTTGACAAAATTCTAAAGCACATTTATGTTGAAGATATTTAACTTGACTTTAGCCATTTTATACAAAATATATCTATGTTTCCAAGATCCGCAGCACAATCCAAAGTGAATAGTAATTCGAACACAACAAGTGCACTGGACTCAATCTCGGACCATATCTCGTTTGAAAGTGAACTTTTCGAAAGCAGGAAGGTCTCATTTTAATTTCAACAAACAAATATCACACTTTCATTGTTTTCCCTCATTTAAAAACTCTATTTCGGATGGTTTTTCTGTATGTAAATTCAACATTCATTTCACTGAGCATGTAAGTTAGATGGTGTATGTCAATGGGGCACAGACGAGCCTGCCCATACCATAAAGCGGATGGCAAATATGGACTTTATGGCCATTCCACGAACACTGTTCTGTGTACAAACTGATCGAATTATGCGGCAGGGCACCAGCGATGCTTTTAGCATCAGATTCGACCAAGAAACCGTTGCAAACCAGGCACACCTTCAAATTTTTTTCAATTTTCAAAGAATTTCTCGAAATCTGCAAGCCGAGGAAACAAATTTACATTACAAAATAAAAGCATTATTCTTTGCTTCAAATGAAATCAAAGTTACTTTTGAACTAGCTACAAATAGCTCTCTGGAATATTTTTTTAAACATTTTTTTTACATTGCCATTACTCCAATTAGCTATGGAGTTGCCGCCATATCGCCCATGTAGCACCAGAATAAATGATCTTAAATCCCCCGAAAATTACCTAGGTTTTTAAATCCCATATGGCTTGGAACTTCCCTCATGTTCCAGCCCTCCCTTTACCCCACAAAATATAATTAATGGGACTTACCTTGACTTAAAAAGTGAGATTTTATCTTCCTCTCCACATGGATGGCAGACAGATACACATGTAGTTGTTAACAGTCAAATATTAATGCCAATGAACATGAATGACTTTTTTTGAAAACATCCGACCCAGGGCAAAAGTTCAATTCATTGTAGTTTCTTGGTCACTTTCTGACCAATCCTATCCAACTCACTTCGGTAGCGCTTATCAGTTTCGGAGAGACTCGCGCTGTGCATTATGTATGTTGCACGAGTATGGCAGTAAAGTGTGTATGATGATGCCGCACTCATATACAGTACAAAGGTAGATCGCGCCGCATGTCTCTCTGAAACTCAGAAACGCTACCGAAGTGAGTTGGATAGAATCGGTCCGAAATCTACCAAGAAACAACGGAAGTCATTTGTGTTCATTGTCATTAAAATTTAATTGTCAACAACTACATGTGTATCTTTCTGCTATCCATGTCGAGAGGAAGATAAAATCTCACTTTTTTAGTCAAGGTAAGTCCTATTTATTCTATTTTGTGGTGGAAAGGGAGGGCTGGAATGTGAGGGAAGTTCCAAACCATATAAAATTGGGATATGGGATTTAAAAGGGGTGGTTTTCGGGGGATGTAAGATCATTTATTCTGGTGCTACACGGGCGATATGGAGGCAACTCCATAGCTCTCTTGAGTAGTAACAATGTAAAAAAAATCATTCCAGAGAGCAAGAGCTACTTTAGAACTTGTTTTGTGCCTTGGTTACCTGTGACATTTTGTACTTCTGCTGCCGATGTTTAATATGGCACGCGCACAAGTTCTGCTGCCGATGTTAACAATCTTAACATGCCGCACACACAAGCTGGTGCCAGCGCTCAAATTACAACAGGGCTGCCAATTAATCAATGTGATTAAAATCGGTAGCTAATCTGATGATTTTTGCACCAGATTCAACCAACAAACGTTTGTAAAGTTGGCTCAAGTTCACTCTTTTTTAACATCAAAGTCAATTACATTTTCAACAAATTTCTTGAAATATGGAAGGAAGGAAAATAAAATAACATGTAAAACAATCATTCTGTTTATAAAATGTAATTAAAGCTGAGTTTTTACTTGTTTGGTGGATGGATGGTTACTAGTGGCCGTGTGTATTTTGGACTTCTGCTGCTGATGGCGATGTTTGCAATTTTTACGTGACGCGCACACGCAATCTGGGCAATAATCTCCGGGTTTGCCGATACTGATACTAGTTTACCAGGAGAATAATAAAACGTTCATTCCTTTAGTTAAAATAAGCCTACACAGATGTGCATGCCATGCCACACTCCCAATCAATCAACTAACATTTCAGGTTAATTTGTGATTCTCAACTCAGTACGACTGTGAGTTAACAGACACAGTCAAACTCAAATCAAAAGCAAACTCCACTGGATGGATTCACAAATCTTTTTCAAGGAAAAAAGACAGAAAAAAGATTCATTCACTATCATTGAACATATTGCAAAAAATGTTTTAACAAAAGCTAGGCATATAATCATGTAAATTAAGTAATGAATAGGAAGTTATAATCTCACGATCGAGGACACTGAGCCGAGTCAGGGTACAGATCATGATAACGGGCCCACAAATATGATTTCGAGTGAGTAAAATACAGGCTAATTGGGATTGAGAAAACGGGACAGACATTCGATCAAATATGAAGGTATTTACTTACGTTCTGAAGAATCAGTATTCGCAAGAACAGATTTTAAAAAAGCACATTTCTCTTCTGAAGCCATACGGGGTAAACGAAAGCCACTGAGTTGGATTCTTCGCCAAATTTCGCAAATTTTTGTGCAAAATTTCGGCGAGAGAGAGTCGCTTCGCGTCCAGGGAAGGTACAAAATGGAGAATGAATAATTGCGCAGGCGCAGTTCGATTGGCGCATCTGCAGGAATTTAGTCTCATATCGCAGACACTTTCTCTCCTGGAAAAAAA
>BQKZ01001267.1:27597-47161 GCA_036244855.1 Temnopleurus reevesii | reverse complement strand
CCCCCCCCCCCTCCCCTCCCCTTCTAATTGAAAGGAACAAATCTCTTCTTTTTTTGGAACAAGGGAATTTTTTTCAGGTAATGTCTATCAACTGCATGGATAACTTGTGAGTAAAGAATGACCATATTCCCATATTTCATGTGAGAACAAATGCACATAACACTTTTCATGATGTTCTGTGGTGCCTTCACTTTATTATATGCCAATGTTTTAAATGCTTGTGGGTGCTATTAAGTTAAGGCCCATTTTCATTTCCTGCTAGTTTGTTAAGTTTAAGCTCATTCTTTTGCCTATGCATTATTTTTGTTAATCATTAACTGATATTGTACATTCGATTTGTAAATTCGATTTCTACTTTGAATGTAATCTAAGAAATAAACTATATTCAATTAAATCCAATTAAAATAAACATTTTAGATCTTTGCTCTATTTTTTTCCCTTACACCTGACATGAAGTTATCAAAATGAATGTCTATTGATGACGAATTCATGGCATAAAAAACTTTAATCCATGACACCAGTCCCCCTTTTATTGATAAGGTGGGTTTTACATTTTTGCCCATACACAATGACATACAATCAATTGTTTCTGAATAGAAATTGTTTAAATCAAATCAGCAAAGTCAACAGCTACTTCTTTCAAGTGTCAAATTTCTCCCAAGTTGATCAGATTTTGATGGCCCCCAGAGAATCCTCCTAATATATATTTTTTTCAACAGAAACAGGAAAATTGGATGAATACAAAAATAAAATTTGAGGAAACTTGGACAAGTAGATTATGAGAAAGTTATACATTTTCAAAGGTAAGTTAAATTACCTAAACTTACCTAAGCATGATAAAGCAAATAATATTTGAATGGTTGGCATGTGTGCCCTGTAAAATCTTGGTGAGTAAATGTGAAAGATGTCTTCATCATTAATCAAGGTAAAAAATGGAAAATGGGCAACAAAATAAGATAGAAGAATAAAGAGAGTGGTCAAATGATTTCTAAGAGGTCATACTCAAGACAAATAGGTAAATAAGAAAGACAGCACACATGGATATTTGCTCCTTTTGGCTTTATATTTACAAGTAATATCACTATGATTCACATCTTATTCCAGTATCCCAATGCAAAATACACAATTATGTAACAAAATAAATTTCTTTGAACAATCACTGATGTTTACCTCCCAAAACACCACAATGTCTCACTCTTTGTATATCATTATAAAAAAAAACATCCATGTGTAAAATGTCAAGGATATTTTGAATCAATTTTGCTAGAAAGTTGCAATTAAGATGCAGTTGATCGGCCTGCGCAAATCGAAACCGTTGTTTCATGCATGTCTTGTCTAAAGTGCAGTCAGAACGCAAATGAAAATTTCTGTTTTCATTAGCATCTGATTTCCAGTTAACTTGCGATCGATTGCAACTTTCAAGCAACTGCCCCTAAAATTATAATTAATGTATTTAATCCATTCCCAAATACACTTTCTTATAGTACAAATACTTCATCTTCTTTCATTTTGTTTTACATATGCAAAGACATTCCCTCTATGTATAAGAAAGTGTATCCATTACAGCCATATGGTTCAAGAAAAAAATGATCGTTTGGAATACAGAATGTACGAATAATTAAATCATATGCTAATCCCATAATTTAATTAGCACTTCCAATATCTATTTTCTTTAAAAGACATACTTTCTTGTTTTTTCAGAAGTATACACTGATATTGTAATGACTCAAGTTTTAAAATATATGTCAGATTTTTCTCATCAAATATAGACATTATTCCAAAATTAATTCAAGATTCAAATAAAACATCTGGTGGAATAGAAAGGTATTATGAAATTCTTTACAGCAGCATGATATTAAGCAAGAGTGCAGTGCAGAGTCTTTCACAAGCACAGTTCTTTACAGAGTAAAAAAAATTCTAGTAGCAAGAATATCTAGAAGTGTAAAGATACACCAAGCTAAATAGCATGATTCCTCAATGTTGACATGGGTACAAATCAAGAAAATTACTTTGATTTATTCTTTTAATTCAATTTTTCAAGTTTTCAATTCGTTAAACTTTGAAAACAATCATCTGGGTAAAGTACATGTAAACAATTAAAACTTCTAAAATGAAATAAAAGATCTGGATTCCTAAAATCAATTCATTTGACATTTTTTTCATTGAATCCAATTAAAGGAATGGAATGGCGAAGGCGATGTTTTAATTCATAGTTTGCAAAAAAAAGAGGATCAATTTTGATAGAACTTTAATTAAAAAATGGGTAACACAATGTCCATAATACACAAAGGTGGTGTAATTTGTGTTTGTGCACGTGATTTAGTATGTGCACATGGAAGTGGTCCAATGATCATGCCTATATGAAAAATAATCAAGCGCTTAAATTCAAACCATCCAATGATTTAAACCTGGTAATAAATGATACCACCTTTGTGAATTCTGGCACTTGCGAAAATGAATCTTATTCTACAAAAAGAATTATCAAAGGCTATCAAAAGAAAATAGTTAATAATTGTGCCTTCATATATATATCTATAATCTTAGTATCATGATAAGTCATATTGTAATGGAACTGTTAGCAATGGTTAAGTAATAATTCATATTATTCAAGGGGTAGCCCATATATTATACTACTGCATTTCAACAAATGGAGGAGAATTGGAACAGCAAATGAAAAAAAATATTAGAAAAAAATTGGTTATTTAATATTGATTTAGGGAAATTATTATTATTCACATTCTCTTGGAATTTACTCTTCATTCTGTAAATGAAAAACAATAATGACATCACATATGTGATTAGCTCTCCATTCATATTTTGCACATTAAATTTGTAATATATTTCCCAATCTTACAAATATTCTGTCTCCTTAAAAAAAGGTGTATTGAGGAAAATAGCTTTCTTCATAACACACTGGGTGACTTCAAGTACGGTGTTGAACGCTGGTGTTGGTGTTGCAGCAAAACCAACACCAGCCTTAACACCAAACTTGAAGTCTGTCGGTGTTTGGGGTAGACCTCGCAAGATTCTGACGTATTTCCGGTGGTTTCTGTATCACTTCTTCTTCTTCTGTAAACTGTAAACTGACAACGGTGTTAGAGCTCGGTTTACGGACCGTTTTGCTCTCTCAACACCAACACCAACATTGAACACCGTACTTGAAGTCACTCAATGTCCAAGGGTATAGGAAATATTTGGAGAAAATTGAGAAAATTTAAAATTTCTTGTACAATATGTTGTCAGTGTTTTCTGATTTGCAGTACGAAAAGTAATTTACAGGACAAAGTAAATGAGTGCAATTTCCTAATTCATTAACCAGTTTTTTTTTACATGCTATTCAAATTATGGTAAAATATCTGGGGCGGACTTCCCATATGGACAATTCCACATGAGAAAATGGTCCAAAATGTAATTCCGTTACCACTGTTTTGTGAAGTTTTTTGAAGCAGAAGAAGTAAACATGAAACACCCTTTCATATGGTGCAAAGGTGCTAATGCCATCACCTGAAACACAAAATCTGTCAGATTTCTTATTTGCCTGGAGACCAGCGAGGTATTAGGAGTCAGTAACGGAATTACTCACTGGTAATTCCGTTACCGAATCACAATACCTCGCTGGTCTCCAAACAAAAAAGAAATCTTACAGATTTTGAGTTTCAGGTGATGGCATTAGTAGCTCTGCGCCATATAAAAGTATTCAAACTGACTAAGATCATACAAGAATAGCACAAAGGAATAAAATAAGAGCAAAAAATATCTGATTTGTAATTTCATTACCGTGGAATTGCCCGCATTCATTAACAGTCTTATTCATCATGACTTGTGAAAATAAGTCATATAATTTCTTTATACACATACATATTGCACTTTAGAAATACATTAACTTTTTCATTATCTGTGCTTTGCTCATTGGACAGAAAATATTTCCTGTATCTAACCAGGGCACTGTTTCACCGAATTACAGTAAGAACAAATTTAAGAATGACTGGTATCAGATCTTGTGGAGAATTATTGATAATTTTACAAGTTTTCAGCACAAGAACTGATACCAGTCATTCTTAAAATCATTCTGATTTTTTTTTTTTTCGTGAAAACCATACCACCCTAGACTTGATTCTTAAATATTAATAGGCTTTGTAGAGGCCCATTTCGGTTTGGGTAATTATACATTCTGTTCCAGACTAACTAGGAAAGTAACAAACCAACTAACAAACTCTCATTTTAATAAATAAAAAAATGTAGTGATCATGTCAAAAGAGGACAGCTGATATGCTCTGGTAATAGCATCAAGCATTTTTGTTCGAAAGAATCTGAGACAAATTAGTGATTGAGCAACAAAGGAATGAAAATCCTAGTAGGAAAAGTACATAGGCCCAATGATATATAAAATCACTTATTCCGCTAGGTTGTCCATACAGAAAATACAAGTTTTACTTTGAAGATCTCCGTCATGTTCAGGATTATATATTTCTAGTAATTTTGAATACAATTACAAAAACTACTGTCAAACCGTATTGAAATGGAGTTGGATATAACAAGACTCCTCATACAACAAGCTTATTTTCATGGTTCATCCAAGCTCTGTTTTCTTTTGTTTCTCTACCCTGATATAACCAGATTCCCGATATAACAAGACGATTTTCATGATCTCATGGATCTTTATACAAGGTTCCACTCTACATGTTAATGATGGGTGCCATTCGAAAGTAAACATGAACAAGAAGCAATTTTATGGAACTAAAAAAAATAAATACCTGGTAAATGGTTGAAATGGTTGAAAATCTGCAGCTCCGTTTACAAAGTAACGTATGTGTCCCCGGTCCTACTGTAAAAAAGAAACAGGTACTGATAGACATACACACACATATTATATCTGCGATCTACCCAAAGTCCTGCATGTGTGTGTTGTGCGAGTGTGGGTATGCGTGTGTGATGCCATTTCTTTACAACAGAAAATAAAGTCAAAGCCCAGGAAAAAGTAAGAATTAGAAACATAAATGTGATAGTGTAATCAAGCAAGGTATGGTACATAGTTTTGTAAGATACAAAGTATCAAACCTACAAAGTACGATTTTTCTTGCTGATCTGCGATATCATCGCAATAATTGTATCGTAATTTAGAAAAGCCAACAAAAATTATAATGAAAATTTGAAGACATCCAATAGAACTGTGCCTATAAAAGCCCGCAAAATGTATTCGGCTTCAAAGCCTACAGTTCTAAGTTATAAATACTCTTGATCAGACAAATATATAAATTTGGATGAAATACTGTTGGTCTATAGCACCTTCTAATCACTATGGGGCGTTGCATGAAACCATTGATAACCCATAAACTGCTGAAACTTTTTCTTGATGTAGTACATTTCTCAAAATACATTGATCAATTTGATCTTCATGTAGATGATGTATTTGTGCTAAACTTAAATTCAAATAGTGATCAATTTTCAAGAAAAAGCTATTATAACTTTTTAATGAATCTATCAGAATAGGACTGTGTTAAAGCGTTCTGTGTATCAATAATGAGTGAAGAAAGAATTCAACGCAGATATAAACTTTTCAATCCATTGTGCGATGCAACTTGGAAGAAATCTTTTCAGCCCAGAGTCATGAATGACTGTTGACCACTGATATCAAATTAATATTTGATAAAATGCTCTGTGCACGATACATTTGCAGCCTTTTGGTATGCATACAGATATTTGGTATGGCAGATTCAAGTTCTCAGCCACTTTCATAGCCCTTAGCAGTTTATGGGTTAATAGAAGATCACCTATATCTCTGCATATCATTGTCCGGAATTTGATGTCGTGAGGATAGTTCCCTTGCAACAGCCCCAGAAGTTTACATACATATTTGCTAATGCTGCTATATTGCTTGCGGTGCATTTTTTTAGTATTCTATATTATAAAACATGATTGGAGCACTGAATTAACTTGTATCAACTTCACAAATTAAGCATAATACATTCAATCCTGAAATTTTTCAAATTATTACTCCTCTGATTAAATATTGAGCTCAGAATGTTGTCATTCTAAACTTACAGCATAATATTTGTAAATTCATTTCTCAATTTTAAATAAAGAATAAACTGTTCTGGGTCTGAATACCAAGGGTATGATGGAACAATTTGCCCCTTTTTTCATCAAATGTCCTAATTCAATTCAAGTTTGATATTTCTTATCACAGATTTTAAAACATGAAATATTGTATTCATGTATGTATTCATTTTAAACGTTACTGACATACAATTTTAAAATTAAGAAATAAATGTAAAACATACATTATTACCATATACATTTCATTGAGGGAACAT
Source organism: Temnopleurus reevesii (assembly GCA_036244855.1). Lineage (NCBI taxonomy): Eukaryota > Metazoa > Echinodermata > Echinoidea > Temnopleuroida > Temnopleuridae > Temnopleurus > Temnopleurus reevesii. Next base: position 40,847 of record BQKZ01001267.1, on the reverse strand, counting down.
CATTTTCATTTAAAATGAATTGAGTACTACTTTAAGGCCTTAATCTCAATACTCCCTTATCTTTCTATCCATGCCAAGTTAGGTAATTAATAATCAAACCTCATAACATACATGCATCTATTGCAATAGGGGTGCTTCTTGAAAATTGCAATAAACTGGTTTGAGAATAGAGTCCAATTTATTCATATTTGTGAAATATTTCATATAGAGTGAACAATTTTTCTCATTGGATATTTGACAATGATGTGTGTATAAAATCAGCCAACACTACAAAATCAATTTATTAATTGCCAGATGGAATTGGTTGACACTTGCCTATCAAAACCTCTGTTGCATGCGCATCTGCATAAATTTGCAGACCCTGCGCCACTCAAAATGTACTCTTGGGTCCGCAACTCATTTGAAGTTGATTTGCAATTAATCATAACTTTCAAGCAACACCCCTATGTCTGTGCATGTCACAACTAGCTTGCCTGACATAGCAGACATTTCAGGCCACAGAAATCACATTGCTACAACCATTTCTTTTCAATGATGAAAACAATTAAGCATAATAAAATTTACATCTTATCTTATACTTTATTGGCATTTAATAACTGGAAAACATTTGGCAAGACCACATAGAAGTCACTATGCCTACTTTAATATACTGATACACTCTTAATAAATAAAATAAGTTATGAAGGCATCAATACTCCAAGGCACTGTAAGCTTAGAATTGGGAAATCCCCTTTCTGCCGTTGTTGATAACATGGGGAAGCCCCTAATTGTCCTATTTTGGGTATTTCCCCTATCTCATGTAATGAGGTGTGAAATCTGCATTTTGGATACATTCTCCTTCCGGTGAAGACGATAATGACGATGATGACGATGATGGTGATGACGATGATGCCTGGGTGTTTTTCTTTGAGTTGTAGTAGTACTTTGACAAGACCGTTTCTTCACTGCATAGCCTCAGTGCCCCGTAAACGTGGAGGAGAAGGAGAGGGAAGCGCGACGTGAAATACCGAACAAATTCGTCAGGCACCTTGCCCAACGATGCCTTTACTTCGTCTGGAAGCTCCCTGAAATGGTGTTTCTGCGTACAAGGGTAAAAGGTTTAAAAAGGAAGTTAAAAAAAGGTGTAAAAAGATGTAAACTTCCTTGCAATTACCATAAATAAATAAAGAGAGCTGCTGAAACTGCTTATCCAATGCAGGAAAGATGTGTAGAAAAAAAGGAAGTAAAAAGGAGCTTGAACGATGCCTTCACTTTGTCTGGAAGCTCTCTGAAATGGTGTCTCTGTGCACGGGGGTAAAGGTTTAAAAAGAAAATTCTTACAATTATCATGAATAAATAGAGACAACTGCTGAAACGGATTATCAAATGCAGAAGAGCTGTGGAAAAAAATGAAGAAAAAAGAACTTGAACGATGCCTTCACTTGGTTTGGAAGCTCCCTTAAATGATGTTTCTGTGCATAAGGCTAAAAGCGTTTTTTTTTTAATCTTGAAATTATCATGACTCAATTAAGAGAACTGCTGGAATTGATTATCCAATGCAGAAGAGCTGTGGAGTAAAATGAAGCGTAAAAGTGCTTGAGCTTTTTATCATAGCAAAGTCTTAATCAAGGAAATGTAGTGAACAAACAAGTTAACATCATAAATGGTAGAATTCAGAAAAAAAGCATTTTGAATGTCAATCATAAACTGTGGACAGTGAATCCTGTCTTTGTAGCAACCTGTCTATAGTGGCCCCTTATATTGGCCATTTACATTGGTTCCATACAGATAAAATTGTGTTTTATAGAACCATTCTATAGATGTGACCTGTCTACAGAAGCCACTTTATCTGTTTCCCTTAGGTGGCCACTATTGACTTATTTGACTGATGTTCAATCCCTTTGTGTGGGACCTTCTCGAGAAATAGCTTGTCAGCATTCACATATTTTCATCTTTTTTTCGTATGAACAGATGGGTGAAAAGAGGAGAGTGACCTATAACAGATGACAATGTGACCAAGAAAAGAGATGAGAGGGAGAAATTTTGTTTAACTGTCTGATTGTTTAAATAGAGCCCAGTCTTTTTAAGGTTAAGGGAAATGATCATTATCAAAGTTCACAAATAGTTTCACAAATAGTATTTCTTATTATGATAATTTCGCTTAACCCTAAAAAGACTAGGCAATATTTGAATAATCAGACAATTAAACAAAATTTTGAACAATGTATACATTTTAATACTCTTTGTTGGATTTTCCCCACTATCAAATCGGCAACAACAAAAAATGTACACAAAAATTGTATTTTTGTTCTTTCAAAATATTGATTTATACGTCAATGAAGTTCAGTAAATAGATTCAAATTCAAGCTTAGACAAATTGAAAACATCAACCTATTGTTTAAAAAACCCTACATCACGAGAGAAAAGTACATATAGTAAACAATGAGAATATACATAGCGATAGATTGATTTACATCATTTTTTTATGAATGTATAATCAATTACAATGTATATATATTTTTTCAATTTATTAAACAATTGTTAAACAGACCAAAACAAATCAAAAAAATAATGACACTTACTTTATTTCTCATTGCTCTTAAAAGATCTCGAACTGAATGCCCTTTGTAAGAACGGAATTTTCTCAGATCTAAAAATAGAAAGTTGTGAGGATAAAAAGAATGTCAAAGGGTTGATCAGGACTACCCTCTCTAATATTGACAGCTCAATTAACAAAAATATACATCATCAAGTAGTGAAAATAAAAGCTCAGCTGATAAGCAATTAATTGCAGCTTTCTAAAAAGTTTCAGATGCTTTTTCCCCATATCATATTCTGATGACATATGCAAAAATTCCAAAATGGAAATTTGGGGACATGTATATCATTACAGTTGGTCTGAAAACAAAATGTATATTGGAGTATAGAGCAAATAGCATTACAATATTCATCTCATCATCAATGTATATATAATATCTCCATATCATAATTTGGACGAGTTTGCCATTTCGAGCTATGTACATACCTGCTTGTAATTCTGCCGTGATGTTATTCCGCCAGTCCCCTCGGACGACAATTTTTGTGTTTGTTTCTAAGGCAATCAATAGAGGGCAGTCTAACGGCTCCTTTTCTATTCTGTCACTCACATCCTAGAATAAAAACAAAGAAAGGTATTGTTAGAACAGATAAAAGATATGTGTCAAAGGAATTGGTCAATCATATTAATGTGAAAAAGCTTTAATCACCCTATCTGCCAAAAACTATTCTGCAAATACAGCTAAGTTAATAAGATAAATGAACTCATCCGTTTCATCAATCCTTAATTGGAAGTATCAATGAAAATGCCTTATCCAATTAAAGGCATTATCTAACAATGCCAAATCATCGCAAAACTGGTTTAAATGTATGCCACTCTTTTGATATCTGTAAAACTAACAATATCTGAAAGTATGACAGAATAATATAAACAATTACCATCCAAAAAGAATAAAAAGGTTGATAAGCTCTCAAAAAGCAGGTGGTTTGGGCCAGCCGAGCAGTAAATCTTTAGTGGCCGTAATTTCCGGCAAACATTTATCTGTGCATGGTGCGCTGTGGTAATTCATCAGCGATCAGCTGATCACTGTTAAATTGCATGTATTTTTAAATATACTGTACAATGAACTTCAGGTGATTCCTGTTTTGGCCAGGAGTTTATAATAATGAACACTGCATCTGCTGAATCAGCTAAATTTCATTCAGATTTTCAGCAATGTTAGCCATTGCCTTTAAAATAACTAATTTACAAAATGTAACCATGGCAGAGTCATGATGGTAAATAATTTTGACAACATTTTAGAGAATGACAGATTTTTATCCCAAATTTGTGATATATTTTTTTTTTAATAATCCTTGCTAATCAGCTTTTTCAAGTTCATGTTTATTTCCACATATACAGCACACATCTGTAATTTGTATGACCCAGCATATAAACTCTAGGCATGTCAAGTCATTTGACAAATATGGACATTCTATACCATGTAAGTCTAATCAATGGCCGAACATTTGAGGATGACGGACACATTCATCAAATTTATGACACACAATTTAGGCCTCCATACAATAAGAAGATGTAGCTATTAACCAGGTAAAAATACTGACACACCTATCGGCTACATTGGAAAATTAGTGAAAGTGATCGCACCCTGCATTTGAAATTGATGTACGAGACTCAACCATGACACATTTCCTAATGGGTAATAGAGTGGGTCATAGTAATAGTAGTTGTCCTACCTGAAAGAATGCAAGCTGCTTTTCAGGCAACCAAAAGAAAGGATGCGTAAGAATCTCGTTTGCTTCAGGTCGTTTTTCAAAACATGGATCAAGCATCTTGCTGAGGAGATGATGTGCTACTTTGTCATCTGTGAAATGAATTTCAATTTCAATTGATCTTTATCCGTTTAAAAACCACATAGAAATTACACAAACTGGACGTACATCTTTGAAGACACATATATACATAAAAATGCAAAAATATACAAAAAATATACAATAATAAAAAATAACAATAATTTAATGAATTATTATCTATATGAGAGTTTTAAGCCGTGCAACATTAGGCCATGTTGCACGGCTTCAACTTCACACATGCGCAAAGCAGTGATCAGCCTTCGGGTACTTCTACAATAATACCGGTAAGTCAAAGGCTAATGTACAGATAATAATAATTATATTGGATGGCTTCATTTCATGAAATACCGGAAATATTGCACTCGTTACGGCCAATATTGCCCTAACTCGTGCAATATTCCCTGATTCCATTCATTGCCATCCAATATTATATAAATGTTCTCCATCAAATCATGAGTGCAAGTCCCTAATTACTATACAAATGCAGTAATATATTCAATACTTAAGCAGTTCTTTATGGATATAGCTTTAACCATGTGCAGTCATCTCTTGTTCCCAAGAATTATTCAAATATATATGGTAAATAATAAACCAGATTTTCTGGTATAAAGAAATGTTAATTTGGAATATAAAGGGAACAATTTTATGTGTGCATTAATCAAATTAATCATTGAAATTAAATTCATGCACATTAATGTATATCCTAATAAATTCAATATCATTTTGCAACATGAAAATTCAAATAAATTCATTTCAATTCCTTTAAATCTCATTAAATTACCTGGTGATAATAGATCAAGGTTGTATTCTCCAGATATGATGTTTGCCTGACGATGCAACGAATCTCCAAACGGATGTTTCCCACGGGATAAAACATAATAGAACACGCACCCTAAGGAGAAGATATCTATTGCTGTCGTCTGTAAAATAAAAATGAAAATTAGGCCAAGAGAATTAAAAATATAAAGCTAGCTTTAATTTGTTTAACCATAAAATGATATAGGAACAAACTGATGTGAATTACAGGTGAAAAAAAATCAAAGAGCTATAAATTAAAACCATTAATGAAAAATTTGGCAACTAAAAATAATACGAATAGTACTGAAATTCATACCATTGATATCAAGTTCCAAACCATTTCACTAGAAACATAACTAACCTACTTTAATACAGAACTGTTCTTTTCAGAAGGTGCTCATAAAAACAAAAAAATGATCCAATATTGAAAGAGTTAAATTTGACCCCCCCCCCCAAAAAAAAATGCAATGAAAAAGAATGAATGCAATAAACAACAAATAACCATGCATATATTAAAATCCTCGCTCTTACCGTTCTATCTTGTCCAATCAGCATCTCCGGAGCAATCCATCCATCCGTGCCGGCGACCCCTGACCTTCGAGAGAAGGACATCCTACCAGCAGCTAGTTTCTTGCACAAACCAAAGTCTGAGATCATAGCTTTCACCTTGCCATGTTGGTTGGGTTGTGATATGAGGACATTGTGGGGCTTGATGTCTCGGTGAACTGAATGAGAAAGAGGATATTTTCATAAAAAGGATGAAGTTGAATGGGCAAGATTCATGAAAGGTTAAGGGTCTTTCAACGCAACAAAGAGAGATATATACTCTGCTAAAAAGGTAACACTATTAAATATATACATAAATATTTACATGAGGTTTATGTTTCTTGAAATACCCCAAATGCAACTGCGTTCAATGTTATAAAGCAAACGATTTTAGTAGGTGCATGGTTTCTCTTGCTCCGATACACACAAATAAAAGTAAGCCCACAGAGAAGTAAAACAATTACAAATTGGTCCCTCAACTTTTTTAGTAGTTAAATTTGATCAGGCATAATGATTTTTGAGAGTTCCGAAATTTTAAAAGGTCTAAAATGTGAATTCAGAGCTTTCACCTGCCAAATATTGGTTTGGCCAAAATATAAAGACATTGTGGGACTTTATGTTACCACGATCTGCAAGATAAAGTGTTGGAGGGGGAAAATTTCATGAATGAACTTGTGAATACCTGAAAATCTGTCATCAGACAAGGATCATCAGACAAGGAAATAAATAACTAAGATTTAAATAATGACAAATTTGACTCACCTATGTTTAATGAATGAAGATGGGCCAATCCAGATGTCGACTGGTACAAGATGTCGAGAGGCTTCAGCATAGTAAAGCGCCCTCTATCATCATGGACAAACTCCTGGAGTGTGGCTGAACAGAGCTCTAGAGCGATGAAACGGAACTGAAGATCTGCTTCCTACAACATAAAAACATTAAGTGACTGTGAAAGATATTTCTTGGGTACAAGTAACACAGTATTTATAAACCAAAACATTTTTCATCTTTTCTTTCTAGCAAATGGATGGTAAAATTTGAACTTCCATGTAACTTCTGGATATGTAAACTGTAAATCCATGCCGTAACATGTAATAGGAAATAAATAAAATCTTTTTCTGCATCAGACATCTGAGCAAGGCAACTTTTAAACACAGTATCGCCTGATTCAGATGAAAAAAGAATAGCAAGCACTGTATTATCTTCTTGTATTGCCTGCTTAGAAAATTCTGTGGCGAATTGAGTGTAAAAATCGAGTGCATCCAATTTACCGCACTTCTATAAACGCACAAATTTGTTGTGTTGCATTGATAATATGATCTTGATGAAGACGCATGTTGATGACGTCACAATGGCGTACGTACCAAGTGACATTTAGATGGCAACCAAAAATTTTTGTTGGTTGTTTTACCATACCAAAGCCTCTAATTCAATATAGTAGAGTCACTTGTGAATTTGTGAATCTAAATGCAGGAGGAAGAATGCAGAAGTGCACACTTACAGTGCAGAAATATCGGATCACATTAGGATGTTCATCAGACTCTCTCAAAAGATCCACCTCTCTGTCTGCGAAACTGAAGCATTCTGGGAGAATACGCTTCACAGCTACGTCTCGATTGTCGAAGCGCCCTCTGTGATGGACAAAATACACAAAATTACTTGATTTGTATTCATATTACATACCGGTACTAAGTGACTTGGTCTGCTCCAGAAAAATCTTGCATTGATTAAAAGTAGATAAATCTGCTGAACAAAAAAAAAAGTTTGTAGTCATTCATATAATAAATAAAGTTTGAATATTTCCATAATGTAACTGAACAGTGATTTTTCATGCAAAGCGACGACTTTCTGACTGTTATCTTATATTTTCATGTCCAGAAGAATCTGTTTTAATCCATAAATGCATATTCTTTGAAAAATATTTGATAAAATAATGTATCTGCATGCATGTACAGTGGAAAAACAAATTTTGCACTCAGGGGTTTAAAAAGTTTTTTTGTTTAAACAAAAATATATGACAAACTCAGATAGTCATTGGTTCCAAGAAATTTCCAACAAAATCTCAGAGAATCTCCAAGATATTGTTTTGTTTTCTTTTCTTTCTCAAAAATTGATAACAGAAAGACTCACTTGAATACAAAGGTTCCCTCGCAGCCCTGTCCCAGCACCTGCTTTGGGTTGAACAAGATCTTCCCGACCTTAACAAAGCCTTCTGGGATAGGGTCATCTCTGAAGGGTGACCTTGTGACCTCTCTCTTACCCCCTGTGCTCCCTGTCCCGCTGTGCTGGCTTGACTGTGAGGGAGGGTTGGAGCTTGGGTTCTGGGAGACCACCACAAGAGGCTGGAAGGAAAAATATAACAAGATGAGAAGTTTGATTACACCTGTGTATTATGACAATCTCTGAGAGGTGACCTCCCTCTAGCCCCCGGGGCTCCCTGTCCCGCTGTGCTGGCTTGATTGTGAGGGAGGGTTGGAGCTTGGATTCTGTGATACCACCACAAGAGGCTGGAAGGAAAAACATAACAAGATGAGAAGTTTGATTACACCTGTGTATTAGGACAATCACTGACTTGACTCTTGTGAGAGAAAAAAATTTGGGGCAATTCCACAAATTATTTATGTCTGACCCCTCCACTTGGAACCTTCTTGAGACGTCTTTTCATTGTTCAAATCTGATTTGTAGACGAGTTGCAATGCCCATGAATGATTACGGTTGAAATATTTCATTAAAAAACAATGACATTGGAAAAATTGGGGTCAGAAGTACAAAAAAGGCTGACTGGTTTACGGATTTCAACTTGTCAAAAATTAAGTTTTGTAAAAGTTTATGTTTATACTGATGTTTTATTTATCACCATTACTTTTTTGGGGGGATGTTTTACAGTAATACCACAAGAAAGAACCTCTCATAGACTCACCTTGGGCAAAAAGTACAAAATTAGTGCAAGACCCGCCAGGAGGGTAAAAATACCTCCCATGAAGACCGCCTCACTCCTTTGGATCCAAGAGAGGCTCGAAGACTCCCTGGAGCCGGCACCAGCACCTGCTCCATGATTGGGTCCGGGAGGATCCTTGTCGGAGGTTGTGTGGGGTTCGATGGGCTTGGATGGGGATGCTGGGAGAGGGATGGGTGTGGCTTGGATGACGGTGGAGAGGTCCTCGATGCTGACTGGAGGGGTGGGGCGGATCATGATGGCATTGGCTGGCATCTCATGGTAACCTAAGAAAGTAGGATAGGAGAGGATTTGAGGACTTGATCTGTATCATGTTACAATATCGTCCAGGTTATTAGATTCATTTTTATAACTGTACTGTAATCTGCATTGTCATTAACATCATCATACTTATCAGCATCATCATCATTATAAGAAACTATCATCATCATCATTACCAATAATTTGATAATTACCATCATGACAAACACCTCCATCATCACCATCATCACCATCCTTTTCCACATCATAATCATCAACATTATCACCAACACCACAATGAGGATGATGATGATGATGATGATGATGATGATGATCATCATCATCATCATCATCATCATCATTGTCATCGACACAACCACTGCTAACATCATCATCATCATCATCATCATCACTCCCATCGCCGCCACCACCACCATCATTAGCACTACCACCACCAACACCACAATCACTACCTATATCATCATCATCATCATCATCATCATCATCATCATCATCATCATCCTCATCCTCATCCTCATCCTCATCACCACCAACTCCACGACTATCATCAATATCTTGACAAGTAAAAGCATTCCTTACCGAGTAAGATGAGGCTTTGTACATTAGTTTGCTCCGACAGTGGGTTCATGGAAGGCTTGTTGCCATCAATAGGAGGCAGGTCACCATCGAACCCAGGACCTTCCAGGAGGGGAGGACTCCAACCTCTGGACTACAACGTTAACAAAAAGAAATTAAAGAAATATCCTTTCTGAATAGCGCTTGTGCTTCATAAAGCTGTTCGTAGAGCTATGCACAACTCTAAATAGCGACTGGTGACCCCTTCCTGCACACAATGTCAACTTTTAACTATCGCTAAATCTCAGCTGACAAAGGGTCACCAGTCGTTCTTAGAGTTGTGCATATATCTATGAATAGCTTTATGATATACAACCCAAATAATATTTGTTGCACTTTAAATAGGAATTTCCTGTGAAACTATTTGTGGATCCAGAATCAGAGCTAGTTGCCACCCCCACCTCTATTATTGGAACCACATTAACTAATGTTCTCTATGTAGACAACACTTCTTCTTTTTGATGAAGGGGCGATTTACAAAAAGTGAGGATCCTTTTATCTATATATTTGCTCGCCTTTCAGATCCCTAGCAATGGTACAGCTTTTTTTGCATGTCAGCTGAGAGCTACAAAAAGGTCCAATTGTTGTTGTCACATCTCCCTTTGCTGGCCCCCCCCCCCCCAAAAAAAAAATCGGTCAATCATGGAGCTGCCTTTATAACTTTGCATCTAATAACCCTTGCTCTGCAAAGTCATGGGGCCTGTGCATAAAAAGTTTAGCTATAGAAAACTCTGGCAAACTTCATGGTAAAGTTTTTCCCCATGTAAAGGTATATGGTAAAATTGCTCTTTGCCAGAGATTTCTGTGGCAAAAAGTTTTATGCAACAAAACTATGGGCTTTTTCAAAGTTAAGGTACATAGCAACTCACAGAGTCACTTCATGTGAAATACATGTTAATTCTTCATCAATTGATTCAATGTGATTTACACTTGTGCAGTTTCATGCAATGATCCACATTGGTGTGAATGTTTGTATTACAAACTGATAAAATGCCTTGAAATAATTAAAAACTGTTGAGAAGATTGTTTGACTTACAATAATATGTACGGACTCTTGCTCTACAAGAGCTGGGACAGCCAATAACCCAGATGGATACTCTCCTATATAAAGAGTAGGTCTGTAGATGACAAGAAACATCAATAAATAACGTTAATCACAAATAATAATCTCTATATTATTATTATAAATCATCTATGAATTAATTATATATATATAAAAAAGAGAGGGTGAAGAGGGGAGAGAGAGAAAGAGAGGAGAGAGGTGGGGGGGGGGCGCAGCGGACTGAGTGTGAGATTGGAGAGAAATATGGTATCCGCCAATGAAATGCAGAATGTCAGTAGCTTTTATCAGTAGCTTTTAACACTCTCCTCTTGGCCAATCAATGAAAGTCTTCCAATAGCTTTTAACATTAGCTTATAACAGTGACCTAGATTCCTGCTTGTTTATCTTTGAATGTACATTTCACTGCCTTCTTTCAAGGCTTCCTTGTAAATTTCAGCATGGCAGAGAGTACATTTCACTATTTGACTGACAGCTTGGTATGTATAATGCTAAAATGCTTGCTGATTTCGTGTACATTTCTGAACATCACCATTCCTTGCTTGTAGTTGCCTCTTGGGTGGAAAGAATTTGCTTTCCATTGTAAATTTCAACAGACACTTCTTCCTCCTCTTCTTATTTGCTTCTACTACTTCCTCTCCTTCTTCTCTTTATCATTCTTCTTCTTCTTCTTCTTCTCATTATTATTATGCCCCTCCTTCTTCTTCCACTTCTTCTTCTTCTTCCACTTCTTCTCCTCCTCCTCCCTATTCTTCTTCTTCTTCTTCTTCTCATTATCATTATGCTCTTCCTCCTCCTCCTCCTCCTCCTCCTCCTCCTCCTCTTCTGCTTCAGCTTCTTCATTTCTTATTCCCTTTCCTTCAACAACTCTTATTAAACCTTATTAAAATTTAATATTTATAATGCTCACACAAGCTTCGTCCGCTTCAAATACCCGAGCAGTTGGTTCCCTCCACATGGGTTACTCTCCCCAATCTAACAAGTGCTCCAGGTGGTTGGGCGATACCGCGGTATGGGCCACCTTATGTAGCCACTCTCTTTCTTCTCCCTTTCTCCTCTTCTTCCTCCTCCCCGATCTTCCTTTCTTTGTATTTTCTTCACTTCTATTATCCTCCTCTTCTTTATCCAATTTCTCTTTCTCTTTCTTTCTCTTTCTCTTTCTCTTTCTCTTTCTCTTTCTCTTTCTCTTTCTCTTTCTCTTTCTCTTTCTCTTTCTAATTCTCTTCCTCTTTATCACTCTCCTCCTCATCCCCTTCCTTTTTAATCATCTTCTTCTTCTTCCTACTCCTCTTCCTCCTCTTTTCCTCCTTCTCCTTCTCTTCTTTTTTCTCTTCTTTTTTCCTCTTCTCTCCTCTTCTTGCTTCTCCTCCCCTCTCTTCTTCTCCTAAACCTACTATAACTCAATTGCCAAGATACTCACACTAGCTTTGTTTGCTTTGAGTACCCTAGTAGCTGATTCCTCCAAGTAGGGTACTCTCCCCCATCTAAAAGGTGCTCGAGGGTGTTGGGCGACACCGCCGTATGGGCCACCTTATGAAGCCCCTCCCCAAGCAGACGGTACATAGCTACCACCGGTGAGCTATGGCTTGTCACCCAAAGCATCTCACCGGTCTTCTTATCTAGGGTCACCATCTGACCGTCAACGATGGACGAGAAGTGACGAAGATCTAAGGATGAAAGAAGATGACCAAAATCCTAAAAATTTGATTTCACATACCTTCAATACGTTTTCATTGTAAACTGTTGAATAAAATATCTTGTTTTATGTTAAGGAGCTGACTAGCTGAAATGGACGAAGATCAGCTGAACGAAAATGCAATCAAAATGTTGAAAAAAAAAGAAAAAAATTCAAATAAATGAATGAAATACAATACTAAGGTTGAATGGTTGAAATCTAAAAAAAATCAAGAATAAAAACCAAAGAAAGCAATAGTTGTATTGCAATAATGTTACCTCATGTAAATAATCATTTGAACTATTTAGGCGTCAAATATTTTGCGAAGTATAAAATAAACTTTTGCCTTTTGGTTTTGTTGCAATGTCTAAATTTATTTGTTCATTAGCATATGAATGAGCGAATTTAAAAAATGTAGACTATCATTGGGTAAAGTGTATTACAATCAATCACAATCTACAACAAGGGAAAAGACATGCTCTGCTTCACAATGGGAACAGGCCATTGGCAAAACATACAAAATGATATGACATTCAAATTAAAATACGTAAAAACTGAATTAAATTACAAAAAGAGAAACTCACCATAATTACTCTGATCAGAAGAGACATGTGATGAGTAATCTGCAAACGTCACATTCCAGCTGAGTAAATAAAAAATAAAATCAATAAACACAATCAATATGAAATGTTATGCCCAAACTATTCTTCTATGCCTCAATAATCATAAATCCTACAATAACTGACAGAATGGATGAACAGTGCATGTCAAAATATTTTGCTAAACTGTTATTACAATAGAGCTCAAAATGGGGTCACTTGACCATGTTCTGAACTTGAATAGTGATAACAGGTGAGCGAAGAATTCTGACTTGCAATGTAGTGTCAAAGGAAAAGGGAATGCGTGTGTACTGTTTTATTTCATTAATTAAAAAACTAGCCTAGTGCGTCCGCAGACAAATCCCAAAATAC
>BQKZ01001266.1:87056-106590 GCA_036244855.1 Temnopleurus reevesii | reverse complement strand
ACCGTTGGTGTCAAGATGAATTATGATAGAATAGATTTTTATTTGAATTAAATATTCTGGACTACATTCGACCAACATACTTCATAGAGGTTATTATTTTGGCATATATCTGAGGTACACAACAAGTTGTAAGCATAACCGTAATGTGTGCAAATGTAGTTTTCTACCTTTAAAGCAACCATGCATCTAGCATCTTGCAATCATGTAGACCTAAAGGGCTTTGTTATGTTAATCCCAAATCAATAGATTACATATTGTATTTATTATCAGATTAATCATTTTATTTTTCCTTTCTGACCCTATTTTTGTTGTTGTTGTTTCTTTGTAAAATGCAATGCAGCTTCCGGCAGCTATGTCGTTTCATCAGTAAAATACACTTGAGATTTCAGTTTTCAATGATGCAATTTTTAGAACCACTATTAATTACTCCTGAAAGGTTAATACCATTTTGCTGTAAAAAAAAAGAAGAAAAAAAGAAAGAAAAGGTGCTAGTACACAGAGATACAAGATAATGCAATCATATGCAGCCGTTCTGTAGGCCTAATGTACAAACTTTTTTTAATAAAATGATTCATGTTGATAATGCTCCGGTTTATAAAGTGCATGAAAACTTGGTTTCCCCATTTTTGTTTTAGAAGTAATCCTTTCAAATTCATGCTCTCAACGGAAGGGGACAAATGATTTTAAATTTTTTAAATCAAACATGAATCATTTCATATAAAAGTTTGGGTCTTTGATGTCTATACTTACAAGCAGGTTGCATATAATTACATTGCAGTCAAACTGTCTGTAGTGGCCACTGTCTATAGTGACCACCTGTTTATAGTAACCACTTAAATTGATTCCCTCCAGGTGAAAATGCATGTTATAGAATTATAAAGGACACCTATCCACAGTGGCCACTTTTTCTGTTTGCCTTGGGGTGGCCTCTGTAGACAGGTTTGACTGTATACATGTATCTAAAATCCATGTTAACAGTTTAAAGTGTTTTTTAGACAAACAAAAAGACACCTTTTTCAAGATTCTATTAACCAAAAAATAAGTTTTTTAATTGTAATAAATCACACATAAATTCCTGTTATACACAAACCACTTCACGTCTACCATTCCTTACAATTCACTCTAATTAGGCCAATTGTATAAAACTGGTGGGGTGCAATGAGCAGTACGATCTTTAAGACGTTGATTAGTCTGCTAGAACAGACCCTTGGGTTTCGTTGTGCTCATACACAGAGAGTGATACAGGGTATGTGTCTCATTGTGTGTCTGCATGCTCTCCCCTATGCCTAGACTGAGGATAGAGCAATGCTGTATGTGTTTGACGTAGTCACACAATGCATACCCTGTATCATGCTCTGCGCACTCACACACCGAAAGTCTTGGGTTTGTGCTTTCAAACAAGATGTTGATTACGAGCAGCTAAAGAGGAATAATGATGCTGATTCCTATTTCCATGAATCTTGCAATCTAATTGGAATAAAGTGTCCTGGAACATTAAACTGCTAATGTATCATCTTCAATTAACCAGGCAAAGTTACAATATTGCCTAACACAACTTTTCAGAAATTATAATCCACTGCTCTCCATTTTCTAGAATTCCCAACATACAAGTATTGTCTTTAAATCCTACATTTTTGTTTTATATCCCGGCTTCTTTACCCAATAGCTTTGGGCATGTACTTGAAACGAGCATAATTCTCACAAAGATAAATCCAAACTTACACACCAAACAGACAATAACACCCCTAATCACTCGGCACATCACTCCAGGCCAGACAATAATATGGTCAAGCAGAGATATATTGAGCGTAAAACGACTGACATTCTTCTGTCGCAGCTGATTACAACTTTAAATTACCCATCAGCTCTGTAGCTAAAACACTATTAAGCTCACATTAGTAAGAAATTGAGAATATACCTAGAAACTTTTAATTGGTTACTATAAAGTCTTTACATAAATCTGAAATATTTTTTTAGCAGTTTAAAACAAATTAAGGGCACAAATACCCAATGCACATTTCCCCTGCCAAAGAAGTATGCTTTTTATTTTGGCCTATGAATCTATAGAAATATTATGATTTACATTGTTATCTTTATCTAATTTATTTGATTGTTATTGTTAACTTATATACTTTGACATCAGACATCTTTTCCCAACTTTGAAATTTCAATCATTGTTATTTTGCTTTCAATGCCAAGCTCCCTCCTAATTTCCATGGCCTTTTACCTACTTTTCCTACTTTTTCTTCAAATTTCTCACTCCTTTTTCTCAACCTATATTCTTAATCTTGCTCTCTTTTCTTCATTCATATCTCTTGCAGTTTGATTTATATCTCTTCCTTCTGCTCTCTTCTCTCACCGTCCACAACCAAAAAACTCTCCTGCGAGAGGTTCGTTGAATTAGAGTCGCTCGACTCGAGGGCTTGTGTGGGGCCGATGGGGGAATTAGCGCCGTGCCTTTAAGAAGTTAGACCCGAGGAAAAATTCTATGAATATAATTATGCTGATGAGATGAGCTGCGATCGGTGCGCAGCCCAGAGGGCATACCGCCCTTGATCCGTTTCCACTGTAAGGTAACCAGGTAGGCTATCTGGAGGCGAATCTGCATGACAGAAACAAGTTATCGATATGCCATGGCTCTTCTCTCCTCACGTTCACAAAATATTGAATTCTCATTTTTCTTTAAAAATGGGTAAAAAAGGCAAATATCGTGACAGACATCAGACGACACATCAATTCTCCTGATCCTTTTTCGCCTCCTCCTCCTCCTCCTCCTGTTCCTTTCCTTTCTCATAAACAGATGTGACAGGAATGAAATTACAATAATTATAATGAATATAATGTTTGTAAAGCGATAAATGATAAAAACATACATAAGTACAAACAATAAGCCATATTATTACATGGCTTAACGAGGAAATCGCAGCATTTATACCTTCATCAATACACTAAAAACATTTTCTGAAAGTGTATTTCACATTATGGTGCATTTTACACTTTGCTCTAACTGTTGGAAAATCAAACAGTTAAAAGAAGAAAATTTGATTCATATTTATTCAACTATATACTTAGCAGGTAATAATCATCCTAGGTGAAATACATAAATATTATTTTGTTCAGTAACTTTTTCACATAGGACTTTACAGTAATGTATTGGAAAATGTTTCCTCAATGTCTAAAACTGCTAATCACATGTGAAACATAAAATTATTAATTATCAAGCTCTCTTTATAATAGGGTGATTTTAGGACCCCAATCTTTTGTTTTCTATTGTATTTTAACCCTGATATTTTTCAAGTTTTCAATATAAAGATGAAATTTTACTGGTCCCCAAAGCCTTGATATAACAAAGTGTGTAAAGTAAGATTTGGGAATCCATTAGAAATATGTGTCAAACAACTAAGAATTCAAACGTTCAAGTTTTCCATATTTTCTAAGATGATGAAAGATAAAAAATGATGATTATCGTTATGATTATCGTTAGAAATGCTGAACATTTCGAAAACAAGCTTAATCATAGCATTTGTGTTAGCAGCCAAAGTATCACTTAAGGCTAAATGTAGAGCCAGTCAGTAATTTTTAGCTTCCAAATAAGCACACATATAATCTTTATAATTCTCTCCATTTTTTAAAGTCAATCATTAAGACTATAATCTCCTCCTACAGATAGGAAAAATCTATTCACTCATAAACATAACTATTGTGCCCTGAGCAATGCAAATTTGATTTTCTCACAATCATTGCTGCTCTCAATGGCTTGTTGTATCATCTTCAGATTATCAAGTGCAAATGAGATTTCTCATTCTTCACTCTCAAGAAAACACTTCTAAAGAGGTATTTTCTCATATATAGATCTGTCCAAGGTTTACAAACTGATTTATTTCACATGATAATTCTAACCAAAAAGTAAGCTTTAAAATTTGTTTGGAAAGAAAGTTGCAGCATACAAGATATATAGTTAATATAGTTACAGCCAACCTCATATCAGAAAAAGTATTTTTGGCTTACATGTATGTGCACTTTCCAACACTACATGTATCTCCAGAATATCCTTTTTAGTCCTGTAAGTGCCTTTCATTGAAAAAAATCCTACTAAAATAAGGATAGAATCCTCCAAGTTGGCAGCACTCTTGACCCATTCAAGACAGGAATTATTCCAAAAGAATCACAATCACCTCTTCTTCCATAATCAAAATGTTTAAGTTATTTATTTTCATTTTCTACAACAATAACTAAATTAAATACAAAGTGATTTGATGATTGTGATTAGAAATCTTGGTTATTTTGGTTTTTTTTACCTCCTTGAATTTTCTATTACTATGTTATCTTGTATTTACTCTTATCAATTATGTTTTTAAGAGGAAGTAAGTGTTCTATTCAATTAAAAAACATACAGTTTTTATTCCTGAAAATGTACTGAATATAAAATTAACAATTCATCATGATGGCAAGTGGATTTTGGTGACAATGTCATTCATTTGCTTATAACACGGTATAAACTATTTCGGCAGTGGGTCATGGACAAGAGAGCCATACACCTTGTATTGTACTGCACGGACACAACAATAACAAGCCGGTTACGATTTGAATAGCATTCCAAAGGAACATTGAATTGGCGTTCGACTCTACTTTTCGGAACTAGATTTTACCGTGTTTTATGAAAGTTTCCTGTATGAAACAAGAAATAGTTTGAAGTAATCTTTTTGAAGTCCACATTTCTTCTGTTAGTCTTACTTCTCATTTATGCGGCATGTCTTTGAGCTCTCAATGAAAAGTCATTGAATCAAAGCACACAATCATCAATCGTCTCAAAAGGATTGAGAAGCTTTACTTATGGTCCTATATTTAGGTTCAATAAAAAGCTCTGATGCAAATGAATTCTCATCCTTGAAACATAATGAAGCGATTATAGATGCCACCAAGATAAGTGCAGAAAAACTTGATGCAAAATAATCTTTATTTGGAATGGAAGATTCTCGGGATTGTGAACATCCTAGATTCATCAAAGTTCATCTAGTTTTACATCCAATATCTTATACATGGCACATCATTTCTAAATGGAGTACTACCAATCAAAAATCGACATAAGTTTGATGTATCTACAAATCTGATGAACACGAACCAACGCTTTTGATAACGATATAATTTTGACATAATGTATCTATTCTAAATCTAATAAATAGAGTTTTACATGGATTATATATCAAACATTTCAAATTCAAGCCCTGCTTTATCTAGTTTAAATCCAGTGAAGATTTGATTCTTTTTTAATTATCATTTTCTATAACACAGTTCTGGTGAACCCAGTTTTTGACGCTGAGAAAAAATAAGACACAGACACAGAGACAAAAGCTTTTGGACAAATTAAACAAGTTCATTTAAGCATTAACAATAGTTAGATACACACAGAACATTCCCTCCCTCTTATTCTGCTAAAATATGTCAAACAGGTGTAGCTCAATGAATAGTGGGGTGCTTTCTTTTGTGTTCATGAGCTATTGTGAATGGCTTGAAGTTTTTAACTTTGTCCTAAATCCTTTGTCCCGTGTCTGCTCACAGTGGTATGTACACAACATGGAAGGCAATGGACCTTAACCTATTGACTACCGGAACTGTGTAGTCCCTGCACTAAGTCTATGGGAATTACAGTATTCAGTAGTCCATGGGTTAATTTATCTTTCAGTCGTTCAGAATCCATCAATCAGGAATCACTTCAATACAAATACTTGACATTTCTAATTCCCTCGACTTCGCAAAAGTAAGACCTAACTGTAGACGATCGAATCAGTACAGGGGTTGGAATTATACAGTATCAGAGGCTGTTTTGCAAAAATATATACCGATAAGACCCAACCATGGATAATCAAATAAAAGAAACGGGGCTGGAATTATACCTTACTGGCTGTCTTTGAAAAAGTAAGACCTAACTATCGATAATTGAATCATAAAAGAGGTTGAAATTAAATATTATGGTGCTGTCACATTAATTCGCGTATCATATTAATTCGTACATCGTATAAATCTCTACAAAATCGATGAAATATTGCAAATCTGACATCACCATCGTAAAGAGCGTTGTTTATTTGCCTAAATTGGAAATTTACTTAGCAAAAGGACCCAAAACAATGAAAATATTGCCAAAAGATCGGCAGATTTGCTTGCATTTGCAGAAAAACACGGGTCTCGCGACACTGAAGTGAATCCTTCCAATTTTCAGACAGAAATCATCAAATTTGTAAGTAAGCAGACATACCATTCGATTCCTTGATATTTTGTGGTCAAGCTACTGTAAATTTTGCATCTTAGATGGAAGCAATTTTATGGTAAATCTTGTTCAAAACGGGGCCTACGAATTAATATGACACAGTTTGTTGACAATTCTCGCCATTTTCCAGCATGGAGCGATGCGATCGTTTCGTCAATCGAATTTTGATATCGCGATATCTCCGTGATTCTTTCGTGGATTAATTTTATTTTTGGAAATATTTGAAGCCTGAAATATCTAGTTTCATTTCGTGCCAAGATTTTAAAAAATAATTTTGTATTTTAGGAGATATATTGTGGTAAGTACCACGATCCAAAAATGCTCTAGAAAAAGGATACGAATTAATGTGACCCCATCATACTAGCTATCTTGGCAAAATCAACACCTAACTATGGATAATCGAATCAGAAAAGGGGTTGGAATTATACATCACCAGAGTTAGAGATCTTCAAAAGAAAGAAAGGAAGAAAACCTTCACGCACACATTTTGTTTTAACCCAGGGGGCTGAGCTCAAATTTGGTGCCCCCTGGGAGCAAAAAAAAAATCTTTTTTAAATAAAAACAAGGTCTTCACCTAAAAAAATCTTGACATTCAAACCCTGTTACAGTATTCAAACCGTGTTCCAGTGAATCATGTGTATATATATGGGCCGAATTACAGCAGAATACGAAGATTTCAAGAACCAAAAATCACATTTCTTATACAAGAGTTCATTACAACAGTGCTCTTTAGTATACAAACTCAACTGACGTTTGGAGAAAATTTGCATGAGATGATACGCTTACAGGATTGCTAAAATTAATCGGTTGTAGGGATAGCCTTAGGGTATATCTGTCATGTTGAAATCAAAGTTAATCCCCCTTCTTAATTCCTCCTCTTAAAGTCTATCTAATGTCTCTCATTATTCTTCATGTTTGCCTCAACTTCATTATAAATTCTCTTATAAGTGTGTTCAGATGCTAAAAAAATTACCCTAGAAAAGTACTGCAATATAAAGAACAGTTTAGTTATACATTGAAAAAATGACAGAATTTTTACTAAAATATGATAATAAGAAGAACTATGCATGTGCAAAATTTCTACGCACTTCATTGAAAAAAAAACGGGTCTGAATGGAAATAGAATTTCCTTTTATTTTAAGTTTCAATATAAAATGAGTAGCGTCTAAACACAGTGTCTACTTTCTTTTATGATATCATTCCACAGAAAAAGTAGGAAAACCACATAAAAGATTAACAATTTCGAGTATTCTCAAAAGAATCCAAGATTGATTTCTCAGAAATGTGTTTCTAAAGTCAGAAACAAGAAATTTGGAGTCCAAAACACAAAACATATCTTCAAATCAAATGACACCTTCCCTCCCCTTCTCTCTCTCTCTCTTTCTCTCTCTTTCTTTTTATCTCTCTCTCTCTCTCTTTATCTCTTATTATTTCTCTTATCCTAACTACTAAATCCATGGCAATGCCACAAAAACAGGTAAAAATTTAGATTTGAAGACAGATCTTTAATAAAATAATCTTTTTGTGTCCAACAGAAAAATGTATATGTATGTATCTGCATTCTCCAAAAGCACGAGTCAAACAGCACCCCTACCTTCTCTCTCTCTCTCTCTCTCTCTCTCTCTCTCTCTTTGTCTCTACATCTTCGTTATTGGATCCGTTTTAGCCCGCCCATCCAACGACCCGCTGATCATCCTATTCTCACCACCAACCCGCCAGAGACACCACACAGAAATGATTAAATGTTGATTTTGAAGCCAAATATTTTCACAATTTAGTTTATGTACACCATCAACCATTTAGGTAGAATTTAGGATTTGGCAGTTCAGAATTTATTTTTCATGAAAACTATGTTATAAAAAGTATACAAAGTCCTGGATCCACTGCACTGCTGGGAAAATAAAAATGAACAATTAAAATTTCAGGATGGATTAAAAAAAAACACTTTTTTTTTTGGGGGGGGGTCAAACAGACAAACGAATATATTCATTTTCCAAAGGCATGAATCAAACAGCACCCCTCCCTTTTCTCTCTCCGTCTCTCCATCTTCGATATTGGATCCGTTTTGGCCCGCCCATCCAACAACCCGCTGATCATTCAATTCTCACCATTGATCCGCCACAGACACCACACACAAATTACTAAATTTTGGTTTTGAAGCCAAATATTTTCACAGTTTAGTTTATGTACACCATCAACCATTTAGGTAGAATTTAGGATTTGGCAGTTCAGAATTTATTTTTCATGAAAACAATGTTATAAAAAGTATACAAAGTCCTGGATCCACTGCACTGCTGGGAAAATAAAAATGAACTATTAAAATTCCAGGATGGTTAAAAAAATTTTTTTTTTTTTTTTTTTTTTTTTTTTTTTTTGTTTTTTTTTTTTTTTACTGAAATGTGGCACCCCACTTCTTTTTCAATTAAAATTTCAGGATGGATTAAAAAAAAACACTTTTTTTTTGGGGGGGGGTCAAAGAGACAAACGAATATCTTCATTTTTCCAAAGGCATGAATCAAACAGCACCCCTCCCTTTTCTCTCTCCGTCTCTCCATCTTTGATATTGGATCCGTTTTGGCCGGCCCCTCCGCCAACCCGCTGATCATCCAATTCTCACCATCGATCCGCCACAGACACCACACACAAATGACTTTGGAATCAGATTGCAACCAAGCAGATAATTGCTATTTGTTTAGGCCCTTCAAATAAATGGGATTGTAATTTTTAAAATTGGTCCTTTCCCATTGTAACCTATGAATATATTCACCTGTTTGGTATCAAAATTGACTTCAATGTTTTTATTTGAAGTACCATTGCAAAAAAGAATTAAAAGCCATTTTAAAAAACTGTGCAGGAAGGGAACAATTGTACTAAAAGGCACGGTTTAAAAAGCATCTTGATAATCATGATAACTGGCATTCATTTTTGCAAAAAATGCTGCCAATTTTTCTTTTTCAAAATTCTTGCTTATATTACTGCAGTAATATTATGCAATATTACACGTACCGTACTTCAAAAGAAAATATTCTAGTGTACATAAATTTTAGCAATCTCAGGGCTATTTACGTATTAGCCAATTGCAATTTTCATGTTTCGAAATAACATTTTATACAAGTCTATGAATACTTTAACATATACAAATTTTACCTTGTTTTGGTTGCCAATTTCGCAGAAGTAAAACCTTCGAGCAGCAAAAACTTCAGCTCTAATATACAGTATAAAATTACCAATTTATCTGAAAATGACAAATTTGGATTTAATTCCTTTTACCATAAATATTTTCTTGTTTTATTGAGTCTACTCAAAATTATCCCACATTCTTTTTTACAATCCAACAGTCTTATCACAAATTAAAATTGTTCTACTTCACAAATTGAATTAGGAACGGCCTTGCTAATCAGGTTAAGTAGCAAAATATCATCGAGTGAGACAATTATACCAAGAGTAGTTCATTTTCTTTGCAAGCCAGTGACTGCAACTTCTTTGCTAAAAAAAAACAATGGTCATTTACTGGCTCCAATTACTCCTGTATAATGCCCATGGGAATTACATAATTCACAACTCAAATGATTGGATTGCAACTATATATATAGTTCTGAAACAGTTATGCTGAATATTCAAATGTGAAGCAACCAACAGCTGAGCCAATATTTTTTTCTCAGGAGGGAAGGCTTATGGGTATGGTTATGCTATCTCTATGAGTCTCATGACAAATTCTTTGGTTCATGTGTTTGGTGATTCATATTCTCGTATCTATCCTAAAGTCCCGGTCACATTGGACCCCGGAAGCAACATGATTCACCCTGAATCGTTGGTCTGAGGCAGTTAACTGTGAATTAACAAAGAGTCGGGGTGAATCGTGTTGCTTCCGGGGTCCTATGTGACTGGGGCTTTATGCACATTCTAAAACGCTTGGCATCTCTATGATTGAACTAATAAATGATAATTAAAAGCTTAGATATATCCCACTCATTACAAATGGAATGTGTGTTTGAAGAGGACAATAATAATAACAATATATGCAATTTATATCGTGCACGTATCTACTCTCATCGCTAAGTGCTCAAGACGCTTTACATTATTATTACCCTGGCTTTAGCCCGTCGCACGCCAGCTGCGCACATGGCATTTCAAAGAATAAATATTCCTGCCAGGTACCCATTCACCTCACCTGGGTTGAGTGCAGCACAGTGCGGATAAATTTCTTGCTGAAGGAAATTGACGCCATGGGCGGGATTCGAACATACGACCCTCTGATTGAAAGGCAAGAGTCACGACCACTACACCACGGTGCCTCCACGATTGGATGCTCAGTTTTATCGAACATACCCCATTCTCCACTGCTGGTGTATAAATCTTGAAAACCATACCCCATTCTTGTATGAATTAATTAACATACAACATGGGATGGGCATTTTCACTATCTATGAGACCTAATTGAAAAAAAAGTCCCAAATAATAGGATGAACTTGTCCTTCTCACGCCTCCACGGCTGGTGTTCCAATTAATTGCAAAAGTCCACAAATACATGGTCTGAATTGAATAGCATCCTATACAAATTCTCTGCTCTGATTATCGCAAGGAAATTCAATTCTTTCCGGTTGATTAATCATTCCATGACCACTTTCATCTGTCTGTGCGAGATAATATTTGATCATGCATGATTGTTTTCATGGGGTGGCGTGCAGAATTGATAATCAAGTTGAAATATGTGAGACAAGGGGGCTCATATATGGCAAAATTCCTTCTATTGGGAATTTGGTGATCAAACTTCTTTATACCTCTCTACATGTTACGTTGATATAATTGATACTTTCATGCCACCTAATATCTATTTCTCAGTGATCACATAGGCCACTTGACAAACTTATCAAGAGAACAATGACATAATTGTTGTTAAACAAATTAAACAGTAATTGTACTCAGAGGTCCTGATTGTGTAAATAGAGGGGTATTAAATGTGACCCATTCTTGTGACTATTCCACCTCCAAACTTTTGTGACAAACCCAAAGTTTTTAGTAGGCAATATTTCTAGTAGAACCGGTAACTCTGCCGAAGTACAATCTTCTGCCGGCTATTATGCCAAGTGCTTTCTGCGCACCAGCCCTATTTTTAGTCTTTTTGGATAGTAATTAAATTCATTGACATTATGCTGCACTCAACCAAAAATGGATACTGGTTGGAAAAAAATCATTAAATGCAGAGATGCACTAGAGTCTTAAAGTCATGGATAGCTTTGTCAAATACCGAAATAACATTTCGTTGAGTCAGATAGTGCGATAGTTATAATTCTAAACCTTTACCTAAAATAGGCATGCTATGTATTTTATGGGCTTATTCGTCAAGTACATTTGATTATATAAGCGATTGAACAATGGAAATCTGTTAGCGTCCGGCTGGACGCTTATCTTTTTTCAGCAAGGCACCATGCGCTGACAAACCTCTGCCGGACCTCCGAGGGTAAAAGCTCGGTATTTCTGTTGGCCCTAAACCATGTGGTTTCTGAGCGGCGATTCATTTTCCCTTTTTTGAGATAGTAAGCGATATATTTATGCTTTCATATTTTCAGATACTTTTAGTTACATGGGTATCAATAAGATTAATTGCATGTTAACTTGTTTTGAGATGATTTTTCATTGCTTTAATCTTTCATTAACTTTAATCTTTTTAAATTACTATGTAATGAGGAATTGCATTAATGAGTAATCTTTACCAATCAGAAAAATGAGGATTATTTTCTGTCCCTACTTGAAGTCTACGCCTCCTCCTTTGCAAGTTGATCAAGTATTCTAAAGCCAATCATACATTATATGGTTGACTCGCTTAACAAAAGAAATGGACTTTCAATGATTGGTTTCTTCTCCTTTGCCTTAACAAGACTCCTGAGGGCCCCGTAACCTAAAGGTTTGCGATTAATCGCTATTTGATTTTGCGATCGATTGCAAACTTTAGTACATGATTTGCCATAGACTTGCGATTGATATCAATCGCTATCAGATTAGCAATTAATCGCAAACCTTTATGTTACGGGACCCTGGTCATTGAATGAACATATATGCTATATATTGTATATGTTGAAACAATTTCACACTGATTTTATCAGTCTTGCTGTTGAGATCAAATATTTCAGTCTTGATGCAAAAATATATATCAATACGTACATAATAATCAATCACTTCATGTACATGTGCATTTCGCACTAAAACATGTAATGAAAAGCGAAATTTGTATCGGTAGACTTTGAGTATTAGAAAGTGCAAACAAAATGTTGTACAGCAATAATTACAATCGTCATGGTCTGTCTCTCTTCAATTAATATTGGTTCAACCATATGCTCATTTCAATTATACCGCATAACTTAGGCTGGTATATAGAAAGCAGTATGGCACGATCATAATTTCTGACTTACCAGAGGGATAGAGATGGGAGGGGACTGAGAAGTGTGGTATGCACACATAGTCATTTGCCATTATTTTACAGACATTTGCAGACAGAGGGGGTGTTGCTACAAAGTTGCAATTGATTCCAAATCAGCTGCAAAATGTAACGCACATGGTATGTGCTTTCAAGAAGATGCACATGAAACAGTAATTTTGATTTGCGTGTTCTGATCAACTGCAATTTTCGAACAATACCCAATTATTATCACACAGGTTCAAATATATAGGAAAGTCCAAATTCCATGTTTGTTTCTATTAATAAACTGGCCAGTTTGTGACATTTTTTTGTCCCGGTTACATTGTTAAACCACACCTTTTTATGGCTCCTTGCGCCTGGTGGAGATGTTAATGTGGTCATTTATTTCGTGGATGTAATATCTGATATAGAAAAGGCTTAGTCTACTTTTGATATCATCCTCAAGCTTATGGAGCCATAAAATAGGGTGTAAGTTCACTATTTAACAGGGGCTTAAAAATGTCACAAACTAGCAAAAACTTACTGTTATAAAACTCCCATATAATGTTCTCTGATTGATCAAAGTCTGCAAAATCTCCATTCTCCTCCTCCTCCTTCTCCTCCTTCCCGTTCTTCTCCTCCTACTTCTTCTCCTCCTACTTCTTCTTCTTCTTCTTCTTCTCCTTCTTCTTCTTCTCCTCCCTCTCCTCCTTCTCCTCCTTCCCCTCCTCCTCCTCCTCCTCCTCCTCCTACTTCTTCTTCTTCTTCTTCTTCTTCTTCTTCTTCTTCTTCTTTTTCTTCTTCTTCCATTCATTAAAACTCCTCTCAATTTCCCTCTACTTTTTCTCTCTCCTTCTGCCTTGCTTTCTCAAAACACAAGGTCTCCTTCTCCTTTTTATTCATGCTCCAAACAATAAAAATTCATCTTCTTTTGCCTTAAATTGTAGGGTAGTCCCTCGTTTACACCAGGAAAAACAAAAACAAAATTTCATAATGTAAACATAGATTTGTCAAAAATAAATATGACAATGTATTTCATATACTTAAAAATCTATAATAAAACGTGTTTTTAAGATATTACATGAAATTTGTTTTGAAGAGAAAGTGTGGGGGTAAGACAAGATGTTCATTACAATCACTTGTGAGTCATCCCACTTACATACCTTTGCATGCTAGAGGGCAGCATTCTATGAAAATCTACAGTTTAGGACTGTCAAAGAATGTTTTCATATCTAATACTAATATTTGCAGATCTTGGGCCTGTAACATAAAAGAGATGCAATTAATCTTGCAATTAATTGCATCTCTTTGGTACACATTTTGCCATAGAAGTACGATAAATATTTATTGTAAGTTTAATTGCATCTTTTATGTTACGGGCCCCAGAAATGGTAGTATTTTTGTAGAAGTGACAGTATAATCGATGTAGTTAGACAAAATAGTGATAACCCATCATAACTAGTGGATTGAAAAATAGAATTTAAACCATAATCAATAAGAATATCTGAACAAATAAACCGAAGAATAAATTTCTTACAAGGCAATATAAATGGAGAAGCGACAAGACAGCATCTGCTAGGCTGACAATAAATGACAACACTTGACCACAAGAGGGAGACATTGCTATCATATCATTGGCTTTCTGTGTAATGAGAGGATAAATATAAAGCATGTTCCTCGATAGAAGAAAAACAAACTAAAAGAAGAAATCAGATGTTTTTTTCAGGATGATATAGGCTTATAATTAAAATTCCTATTGCCTGATTAATACTCAACAAGGCAGATGTTGTGTTTTGTCTAGATAATGAATCTTGAAACTTCATATACATGATGACACCTGAGGGTATATTTCCTTCAAATGTACACAATCATTCACTTTAAGACCCCTAAAATGATACCTTTCACCATTTTAAAATGATGTCCATTTCATATAATATAATGTGCTAACATAACCGGCACAAAAATGTATTGCAGCACAGATTGAATGACATAATCAAGTTGCCTCTTTCAAAGTTGTCAACCATTTTGGAATATGCATGAGGTGTATTTCCATATAAATTCAAGATTTTCATCACAGATCAAATCCTACGAATAAGGTTATTGTTTGCTTCACTTTTGTTCAGCTGTTGTATTATTCTCGTTTTAATTTTGACCTTATACAGTGAAAACTGTTGGGACCAATTGGGACCATAAAAATACCTTGTTATAGCAGTAATCTCTTTATGGCAGAGTTAAAAAAACAATAAGTTATTAAGAGCTGGGACCAGAATATTTACCTCTTTATATCAGATATTTCGTTATATCAGATATTTCGTTATATCAGATCTCTTTATACCGAGTTTCCACTGTACATATTCTGGAATGATTTGCATCTCTACACTTTCTGGCACGTTCTGTTCAAGATATTTGTTTGTATTTGTCTCAATGAATATTAAATTTTCCAATCGCTGAATTATGAGAATATATTGAAAAAATACTTTTTTTAAGATTGGTTCAAGATTGTAAGCAAAATAATTGGTCATATGACATCTTGTGATATGTCTATTCAATATTGCTATGGTGCAAAATCATCTACTGATTAAAACTGATATCACATTCCCTGATAGCTGACGACATCATCACGTCGCTAAATCTTTTGTTACGCAGTCATTTTGCACGCAGCAAACTCAAAGCAGAATCAGTAGGAAATTGCATGAAAATAGTAAATAGCAATTAAACAACAAGGAAATGATCGATTAGAAATATTCTTACAACTGTTATTGCTGACCAATCTTATAAAACAAATAATGCATTGTTTTTTCATGAATTTTCCTGCATGTTTGCAACTCCTTTCATCAATTGTTCTATGGATAACCCACTTAGGAATTGCAAACTTATAAGGATAACATATTCCCCAACAGTGCATTATTTTTTGACAAACACCTGTAAATCTTCATATTAGTAGTACAATGGAGACAAAGATGGTGTTACACTGAAGTTGTATCATGGAGATGGGAAAACAGAAACTAATAAAAAATGTATTAAAAAAATGAAATGGAATAATTTTCTGATGAAACAATTGCATGCATGGACATTTAGGCTGAACCTTACCCCATTTTAAGGGAGGATATGGAAGGGGATTCTGGGATAGCTAGTCGACAGATGCAAGGGCGAGATGGTCTGTCAGGTCTGATTTCTTCAGTCTTTTACTTGTTGAACCTGAAAGGAAAGATAAGATTATGAGTTTGAGTGCTAACCAAGTGACACTAAAAAGTTTCAAAGATGGATTGCATGAAATAAGCATGAATTTCAGTTTACATGTTCAGTTTTATTCAGTTAAACTGTACCATGTGAAAGCAATTTTTTTATACCGAATTTATGCTGGCCAGAATTTCACCTGAATGCAAACAGAGCTAAATAACAATTTCTCAATAGAATAAACAATCTTGGAACAATTATTGTGTCCTTACGACTTCACATCCATGTCAGCTTTGTCATTAGTTGTAACTTCTGCAGAATCCTTGATGCTGATTAGAAGTTGCCATGGTAAATAGCATTAAAGAGAAAAAAACAGTATGTTTTATACATGGCTCAGATATTTACTAGAAAATAAAATGCTTTCACTGTAATCATTCTGTTTCAAAGCAACAGATCAATTTATTTGGTCCTAATATCCTTGCATGTTTTTAATGGGCCATTTTTAGTTCTTGACAAATACTTTGCAATTGTCTTATTTCTGGCTCAATTACATTCAAGAATTCTAATAACTCACCATCAGAGAAATGATCAGCTGTTTTCTTTCGGAGTTGTTCCACAGATTGTTCCGCCTCCGCCCATTCTAGGACAAGACGTCTTCCGTATAAATGACTGCTATGGCACAGGGATTCAAAAGCCCTCTGATAAAACAGATAGTATATATATAATCAAAGTCATTATTAACTTTAGCTTTATTCTTAGAGGAGAAATGATCAGGAGTAACCTTTCAGAGCTGTTCAAAAGACTTCTCAGTCTCTGTCCATTCAAGGACAAGACTCTGTCTGTACAATCAACTGCTAAGTCATTGGAATTAAAAAACCCGCTGTGGACAAAAAATCAAGGTCATTTCTACATTGTGTCACAGATTGGGAAGTGATGACGGTTGATAATTGAACATGGAGATTTTGCACTCCATTATTATACATATAACACTACTGTGGTACATTTCAACCTTATGCAGGGGAGTGAGAGCAAGTGTGAGAAAAAATCGGACAAATCTTAAAGAAGTTTGAAAAAAATCTAAAATGCTAAAAAAACATCTCTTTTTTTGTTGAATTTTTATTGAAAACACATGATAAAGAAACATTTGATGCAGCCAAAATAATATGAATTCAGATTAAAATCTGAACTCTCGCACCCCTGCTTATGGTCATATGAAGAGAGTGTGTATCATTATACCTAGATAAAGTGACCCTCAGTTTGAAACTCCAAGAAATGCTTTGATACTTTCAAACACAACATGATTATTAGTTCAATATCTTCCTGAATATTTCACAAACATTTTCTTCTCTGTTAAGGGTTTACCTTTGCGTCTTGTTTGGAGAGAAAGTCTACAAAGCCGAAGCCTCTATGTGATCCAGTCCCGCTCATCTTCTTAGGCAGACGGACCGTCTTCACCTCGCCAAATGTTCTAAAAAAAAGGAAGGGGATAATGTTCAATCTTCTGGCATGGGGTTCACATCAGAGCACATTTGACCAATTTAGGGGGTGTTGTTCAAAATCAACTGCAAATCAAATGCAACTTTGCAAATTGTAACATGCATTTTCATTCATGCACGGTATGCACATTTAACAAGACGCTCATGAAACAATGATGTTGATTGGCACATTCCGATCAACTGCAACTTTTGAACAACACCCCCTATGATTATATTGTATGACTAATTGTAGTGATCTGTATTATATTAATAATATAATGCCTGAAGTTGAGTTAGGCGCCACATCCAAATTATACCACCCCGAGAAGCTGCAGCCCGCACACCAGGCCGCGGTCATTAAAATCCGGGAGTACATCCGGCCCCGCTGCACGCAGCGCGCTGAGCAGCTTGTGGAGGTGTTTTTAACAACCTCGGCCTCTCGCAGCTTCCCGAACTCGGCGAGAAGCTGCAGCGAGCGGACTCCCATTCATTCACCTTTCCTGCTCGGGGCCATGAGATAAAAAAAATGGTCGGAAGCAAGCGCCGGTCAAAAGGAAACGATATATATACGAATATACAAATCTGGTTGCCATTGACTGAATCTACAAGGAATAAATAGATTTAATTTTAAAAAAAAAACGAATCTTGTTGATATTGTAATCCGTTGTCATTTTTTGTTTTCTATGTTGATGATATACCGGTATATAAATTAATAAAAACAAGTTTGGGGTCAGAATTTACTAACAGAATATAAGATACGAAATTATGAGTAAACGTACATTTCTTTATTATACAACACGTGATCGAAAGGAAAGCAGTAATTAATAAAGGAGCCGTGTCTATTGTCCGAAATTTGCTGCTCAAGCTTTAATAGAAAGCTAATTAGTATACGGATGACCCTCGCACTTGTAATTGTTTTCAAACAATCAACAGCGGCCACATTTGATCCTATTGATGGCGGCGGAATGTTAGGGGGTGGGGGGGGTGAATGGGAGAGGGCTAACCCCATGAGTATCAGAATGTCTAAAAGCCGATCTTTATACATGTATTTTGTATCGATTTCTTAGTCACCCATTTGGCGGAATGTTAATACCCTCCACTATACAGTTGATTTTATTTTATATTGGTCTATTCTACAATAACATTGTTCTGTATTTCGATTACATACATAGCTCAGAAATGCCAAGAACCAATAGAACAACTTGAAAAGCGGAAGAGCTTATAACAATTGCCAAGTCCATATATTTTGCATGTTCATGACATTCTGAAGTGAAAGAAATTATCTGTCCGCAAAAAAATAAAAAAGAAAAGAAAAGATCAGAATACATACTACAAATTTTACACGACATTGCGTTGATAATTCCTCTCGTTTCCTGAATAGTTGCAAGCACCTTTTTTTCTTTGCCGTATTGAAGATTAAAATTTTCACTCCCACTCTAATAGGAGGGTAAAAAAAAAATAATCATGTTTGGAGTTTTTCTCCTTCATTCCCAAACAGTGACTGTCAGAAATGTAAAGAAAATGAAGAACAGAAAAGACACCAGGTCTTTGCCTTCATCTCCTCTTTTTATTCTCCTCTTCTTCTTCACACTCTTTCTTCTTCGTCTTCTTCTTCTTCCTCTTCTTATTCTTCCAACTCTTCTTCTTCTTCTTCGCCTTGCACGGAGACCATGTCGTGTAAGTTAAAAACAGACAAATAAGATCTTTACCTAACATGTGAAGATCATCCCAAAATTGACTTAAGTAGAAGATGCAACGTCAGTTTTGGGGTTAGAAGTTTAAATTTTGGGATAGCAATATTAAAATTTGCGTCATTCAAGGTGCTATAGTTCACATAATTGTAAAAAAGAACCTTTTCAATGCGATAACATACTACATGTACTCTTTTTTTTTTATTTCTCTTAGATTTTTATTTTTAGTTGTTATTTTATAAATATAATCTTTTCTAATCTTGTTGAGATTGTAATCCGTTGTCAATTTTTGTTTTCTATGTTGATGGTATACCAGTATATACCTTAATAAAAAAAAGGTTTGGGGTCAGAATTGACTAGCAGAATATAAGATACGAAATTATGAGTAAACATACATTTCTTTATTATACAACATGTGATCGAAAGGAAAGCAGTAATTAATAAAGGAGCCGCGTCTATTGTCCGAAATTCGCTGCTCAAGCTTTAATAGAAACTAATTAGTATGCGGATGACCCTCGCACCTGTAATT
>BQKZ01001266.1:0-55639 GCA_036244855.1 Temnopleurus reevesii | reverse complement strand
TTTCTTTCAAACTTAGGTATAAGGTATTAGGTATAAGCATGTGAGGAAGAACTTATGAGATTTTGGGTTTGTGGGGTCAAAGGTGGCAGTGCCCAGAATTTGTAAAATGTAATGTAAAATTTCTGATGGCATGGAACAAGCCGTATATCTTTCTGATTGCGTGATGGCGGAGGCATAAATTTTGACCGTGCGCGGTCGAGGATTCATCTAGTTACATAATAATTCCATTTACCTGAACAAAATACGCCTCTTAGCATTAAAAGAATATATTTTCAATCAACATTTTCATCTGGGTCAGAGAGCTATGCCCCGCCTCCCAGAAATACCCCCTCTACGGCACATCTATTGACAGGCGGGGTCTGTGACGTCATATCCAGTCTTGCATCAAAACCACGGACTTGAACATGTAGGATTGTGCCCCTAATAATTCTCTTTCTTGTTCAATATCCTCCTCGATATTAGAGTCAGGACTTGACTAACTGTCTTCCTAAACTTCTGAAGAATCCACCACGTTCCGCATAAAAACAAAATTTTTTCAAATCGCGGGATAATTGGCGCAAAACAATATCATAAATGCATAGAATGACACACGCAAACGCCGGTTCTTGCTCAGCAATGTCTGTATCTGACGTCATGATGATTGACAGATCGATGTCCCAACCCACCGAATCCGTGCGTTCCGTTTTTGAGGGGCGTTCCAAACAACCATAACATTTCTTGATTTTTCACCTCTATGAAATAAAAAAGAGATGAAAAAGGTGGTGGATATGGATGCATATTAAAAAAGATTAATCAGAAAAAATTAATATACCGTGTCATAAAAGTTCCCCTTTAAATACTTCATTGATGATATCAGACGAGACCCAAGGTTCATGAACCCCCTTATGATATACCAACAAAATTTCCAATGGCACGAGCTGACCCCAAAATTAAGAAACCTTGGGAGACTTTCAATTGATTTTGATATTTCAAACTGTAAAATCCAGTGTTGTGTTTCATAAAACTGTTTGTAGAGGTACATGTACACGCTATGCTGTGCACATGACCGTTTCTGAAGTGTTCATTCATTGATACAGGTTATTATTGAATGCAGAAAGAGATTACCAGTTGTATGCATAGCCGTGCATACCTGTAGCCCCCATCCCCCATCCCCCCCCCTCAAAAAAAAAATGATATATGTATTTCTTTTTCATTAGTTTTTAAAAATTCATGAGGAAAATAAGGTTTAAAAGAGGCTAGAAAAGCCAAAGAGCTTTTGAAAATATCAGGTTTCAGATTATGAGTATTGATTATTTTATCTGTGATTTTTCGATTTACTTGAAAAATAAATTTAAACAAATAACAAGTTAAGGTAGGGCCCTTTTTAAAGGGTCAGTTGGTGGAGGGTATCCAAACAATATTTTCCCGTATGAACGGCTTTATAAAACACAACCCAGGTGTCTCTTGCCATTACCGGTACTCTTGTAGTAATTGTGCCCCTTCTTCATGCATATCCTATTATATCATACATGTAGCATTGACATAGAGTGGTACAGGAGTTGAAATATTCATACTAATTGGGCATTTTATCAAATTGAATTAAAATTTTCACTTACAGCAAAGACAGGGATAAGGAGAATGGTGACAAATTTATTGCCATTTAATATTTGATATGTAGCAGAGGTTGATATTCATTACCTTGAAATTGCAGAGATGGTAATTTATAATGCGAAAACCAGCTAGATATAGTGAATTGATACTTGCCATTACTAAAGGACTTAAAAAGCAGTATATTACTCTTTTCTGTTATTTTTTTAAATGAGAAAATTTGGTTTTGATTTTTGGGGAACCTTATCTAAATTATACTTTTTTTAAAGAAATATTATTCATACTTGAGTTGAGTTAAGATTTGGTGCTTTATATCGAAACATTCCAATACAGATTGGAGGAATGTGTATTTCAGCTACATTCAGATATGCCAACCAATCTGAATACCGCATGATGCAATTTAAAATGTGAACCACTCAACAAAACGAACAAAATATTTTTTTTTCAGGAGAGAAAACGTGGTTATTGTTCTACTTTTTGGTGATTCACATGTTGATTTTTGCTCTTGTGCATGTTTTGGCATTTTTTTTGTCATATCTTCATTTTTATGAAGATTAAAGACGTTGTTTAACATTGTGTTCATTAAAAAAATTCTCAACTGCCAGATCCTAGAGGTTATCTGAAAGGTTGATGGTGCATATAAACTAAACTGGGAAAATATTAGGCTTTAAAATCAACGTTTAGTGCTTGAAACAAGCGAAAATCTAAAACGTTGCCTCCATAGGCTTTGTACAGGAATTAATGCGTCATCCTTACGCTTTCATTCAATGTACATAGATATCTTGATAGTGCATGAATAATTTTCTTTATTTTTGGATCCTCTGTTGATTTTTCATCATTCTATCTGAATGTATTTAGATAGGACAGACAGCTTGGTTTGAGAATTTTTTAAATTGTGCAACTGCAATGTGTGACAATGTCTTTAAGCTTTGGTTTCAAAATGTTTAGAAAAATCTGAACTTTATAGGAAAAACAAAGTAAACACATAGGCACAAAATAATTGATATTATGAAATCAAGTTGTCTTTTTAAGTTTTATCCACATAGTACACATAGAATGTGGATTATGGGCCAAAAATCTTTGAATACTTTTTTTCCAAAACAGCAGAATTATTGTTATATCTTGGTTTCATTTACCCCTTGGTATGTTAAGAGATTTTGAATTACTGTACAAGCTGAAATTTTTGCTGTGGTTTTATTTTCGCGAATTTGCGACAATGAATTTGCTAAATCTTTCACTCATTAGAACTCATAGTCACATGAACATTAATTTTTCAAAATGTGAAAACAACAACTTGCTAATCTGTGAAAAGTTTTTGAATGACTGAATTCGCTTAAGTTTATAAACTCTAAAATAGTGGCTTTCACAGTATTCTGGAATATTGAGTTGGCAGGATGAAAGATTTTCATGGTTGACTTCTCTAGCAGTTAAAATGTTATTCCACATGACATTTTTTTCTTCCA
The DNA here is from genome assembly GCA_036244855.1 of Temnopleurus reevesii. NCBI lineage: Eukaryota > Metazoa > Echinodermata > Echinoidea > Temnopleuroida > Temnopleuridae > Temnopleurus > Temnopleurus reevesii. Next base: position 52,589 of record BQKZ01001266.1, on the reverse strand, counting down.
TTTTGTCTAGCAGGCATTCTTGTGAGTCACATACTTGTATAGTTATGAACTTGATACAAAGGGTTGACAGACAACAAAAGTCTGACACGTTGATCTCTCCTGCCTCCAGCTAAAGGCCCCCCAATTTTTTTGTTGACTCAAGCATTTTCTTTTAAGAAAGTAAAGCACAATGAGATCACAAAGTGTAATTTGAGTGTCATAATAATAATAATAATAATAATATTGCGGATTTATATAGCGTCTTTTCGGTCAGTTTTGACTGGTCAAAACGCTTCCGATATTATTACCCGGTCACTGGATGGCTATTCAAGCCTTAGCATCTAGGCAGCCAAATAGGCGCTCACATCATATCAGATAATGTGCTGCTGTCTCCTACCGGTCCCCAAGCACACCTGGGTAGAGTGCAGCTTTGTGGATAAATTTCTTGCTGAAGGAAATTAACGCCATGGGTGGGATTCGAACCTACGACCCTCTAGTTGAAAGGCGAGAGTCATGACCACTACACCACGGCGCCTCCACGGCGCCTCATCATTTGAAAAACATGATTTATGGGACCTAGAAAAGTAGAGCAAGGTCATTCTTGAAAATTTTGTGACATAAAAAAGGATGGCACAAAATGTGAGATATCTGATAGAAAAGATTAATGATGAGATTATTTTGTTTAAGAAGAGTCTGGGGCCAGTTGCACGAAAGGGTGTTAGCTATCCTATTGAGGATAAGAGCGCTTATCGTGTAATTGTCTGTGTTCTGTTTCCCGAAGACATTCTAGTTATCTCAAAGGACACGTCCATTCCAGCGAGTTACGACACATCGAGAGCTGTCTTATCTTTTAGCACGTGATGTGATTTTCATTCAATTTATGGTACGCAAAATGTAACGTGACAAATTGTTCCTCAATGACAGTTTTAAATACTAATTCAGTGGGATTTTGGGCTAATTATAATCTGAATTTATTTCGTAAGTTTCAGAAGTTCATTCTAGAATACCAAGAATAATATACCTTTTTAAAAGAATCACGTTTACTAAATAATTATCATTTCACATTGAGATAACAAAGCCTACAGTTGCCCAGTAAAAGAAATATGCAGTGATTTATGACTTATTTTCATGGAAAAGGGACAGTTATTTTCTTAAAAAGGATATTAATGAATTACAATAGACACACAGACATAATACATTATGCTTTGTGGGAAATACTTCCTTTTCAAAGCTCAAACACAGTTGTTTATATCAGCTTGTCATAGAATTAGAACATTTCTGTGAATATAGACCCTGTTGAGAGAATGTGCAATGTTCTGTGGCTACATGTAATTCTATCGATTTTTATCTAATTTGACAATATAATTGATATTATTTTTCGTGATATATGTATCATATTTTATTCAAACTAACATGGGATAAAATTCAGGGAAATAGTTATATAACAATCTGCGGTTTGTTGTATGTCTAAACTTTAGACTAACAAAATAAGGGTGCCTGACCTATCATTTGTTTGTGACTTTCGAAGATATAACGAAAGGAGCTGTTTCGGTCATTGAACATCGAATAATAAGCATTTTAATTGTTTATAATGGATATAAATAAATGTTTAAAACTTCTCTGTAGTGTAATTCCGACAATAATTCCACATTTTTGTTTGTCATTACAAATGATAATTTTGCTGAAATATAAATAATACTTAATTCCGTGAGTAAGGCTAACCTTTAGCAAAGAGCACGTTAGTATCCCTTCGTGAAACGGATTTACGAAGATCATTGACAACTCAGCGGTACAAGATATCTCGAAAAGATGTCGTATAACTATCTTGTCTTGGCTTCGTGCAATTGGCCCCAGGTTGATAATTTGTTTAACCTAAGAAATCTGATTTCAATTTCCTTGAATGTGAAATATCTGATAGAAAAGAATGTGGATGAGATTATTTTATTTCAAAAGAGCTTGGTTGATGATTTGTTTAACCTAAGAAATCTGATTTCAATTTCCTTGAATGTGAAATATCTGATAGAAAAGAATAATGATGATATTATTTTGTTTCAAAAGAGCTTGGTTGATGGTTTGGTTAATTTAAGAGATCTGATTTTAATTTCCTTGAAGAAGAACTTTTTTTGAGACAATATACTTTGAATCTTGAATTCTTCTTCAAACTGAAAGTCATTTAAATGAGCACAATTGTGTAGAATTGACACATCACTATAACACTTAACAGGAATAGATATCTTTTTAATCTTGGAAGCAAATAATGTACGGGCTGTTCGCCTCTTGTCTACTCGAGACATGCCGGCTTAGCATAATTTTGCATAATTGTTTAAGAAGGCCTGTAAGAAATTTGAAGCTTTCCTTAACGTTTTTGACCCAGTAAAGCTGTATGGAACGAAGCAGTCATGTGGGATTGGTGCATGTGGTGCCTGTACTGTGATGCTGTCATCCATTGACTCTCATACAAGATCAATACGGTAAGGATTTCCAACATTTTCATGTATAAAACTGGTGAGGGGTAGCAAGAAAGAAAGAAGGAAAAGAAAAAGAGTTGCGAGAGGGAGGAATTTCGAAGAGGATAGGTTCAATTTAAAAGTCTTTATCAAGCAGACCTATGATTTTTTTAACCCAATATCTGGAACTGACATATGACATCCGAAATGTGTGACCTGAGCCTTAACACTACACAGGTCTGAGTGAGGCTTGTTACTTCTCTCATGAATTAAAATAAAATTGTCTGCTCCAAGCCCAGTCTTTGAATTGTCCTGATAATCAATGGTTTGATTCTCATATAAAAGGCTAAACTCATGTCACCACTTGAATTCCAGAGGATCTGTAATTTAACCCATTTGAAATATAAAGTTCCATGCTAATTTAAGCATATATTTCAAATAACACCATTTTAGAGGTCAGGATATGTTTACATAAAGTGCACTTAGACAAATACTGGTCTCTGGAAATTTTGGTCTTATTCATATCTTCTAAAGTATAGTACCATGCTTTGTGTGAAAACAAATTTAGTTACGTCCCTTTTTTCAATTAGATATTCAAAGTATACATGTTTGTAAGAATATTTGAAGGTAAAACAAATTTGATCTTCTTGGTTTAAATTCAATGAATGGCTTGAAAGGCAAATTATTCCTGACCTCTGTACAGTTGCTGTAGCTCTTCAAATATAAAATTCCTTATCAAGATCTAAAGTTCTTTATCAATGGTGCATTATAAGAAGTTCTTGTACACGGGGCAAAGGGCAATTAGCCCTCTAAACTTTAGAAATGCATGTAGTCCCCTTAAACAGGGGCAAACAAAAATAAACATGAGCATTTTAAAATCACCCCTTGATTAGTTTATGGAAAATCTGTGTTCCCCATGTCTCACTAAAATCTTTGTTTTAGGTACAGACTTTTTAGATGGCTCTCTTTTTCAAATAATGGCCTGCTTCTTCTTAAACTTTTTTTAATACTACATTTATGAGATAGTTTTAATAATGCAAATGTATTTTCTTTATGGAAGAGGGAACATGTATATCTTTGACATTCATTTTCTATCTCAAGAAATAATATCAGTTCACATAATTTCATTACTTTTCCAAATGAATAGGAACTTTATGAAATATTTGATTGATTAATGTCGCTCCTTTTCTTCTTCTTTTATTCATTCAGTCATGAAGCAGTAGTGTCTTGCCTGGTGCCAATCTGTAGACTTCATGGTAAAGCTGTTACCACTGTAGAGGGCATTGGAAACACTAGAGATAGGCTTCATGTGGTCCAGGTAATTTTGTAGTCTAAAACCAGGAGCATTAATCTTTTACATGTTTTGTGATCTTCGTCATTTTTTCACAAATGGAAGTAAAAGCTCTCAAAATGTGTACATTATTTACTGTAGAAGTGATTATCTAAAGGGAAAGAGCTTTCATTGAAACCAAGCAATCCTTGGAGGAGCAGTTCTTACAAATTCTTAGATTTTCTTTTGAGGGTCTTACAAATATGCAATTACAGAAGACACATTTCCTGTATGGGGAATGCATACTAGAGTAGTGAGTTCAGGAATCTATGTGACTACTAAGGTATCCTATGAACCAAATGGAGTCATCATTACAAGTGATAATTCAATAGAAATGGAGAAAAAAAAATTCTGTTATCTTTTGTTACATTCTGCAGGAGCGCCTAGCCAAGAGCCATGGATCTCAATGTGGGTTCTGCAGTCCTGGCATGGTCATGTCCATGTACACCCTGCTGCGGAACAACCCTAAACCACAAGTGAAAGACATCCTTAGACATCTGGAAGGGAATCTGTGTCGCTGCACTGGCTATAGACCAATCCTTGATGGATTTAAGTCCTTCTGCGGGGTAAGTAGGACAAGAGAAATGCGGATGGTGTTGTCCTGGCATGGTCATGTCCATGTACACTCTGCTACGGAACAACCCTAAACCACAAGTGGAAGATATCATCAGACATCTTGTAGGTAACCTGTGTTGCTGTACTGGTTACAGACCAATCCTTGATGGATGTAAGTCCTTTTGTGGGGTAAGTGACATATTACAACAAATTCTTAGGCCTACTGAGGCCTCAGCGTAAGAACCTAAAATGTAAGCCTCTGGTCAAAGACATCCTTAGACATCGTGAAGGTAACATGTGCCACTGCACTGGTTACGGATCAATCGTTGATGGATTTAAATCATTCTGTGGTGTAAGTTAATTTAGCCAAGAGCCATGTATTTCAACGGTGGCTTCTGCATGGCATGGTCATGTCTATGTACACTCTGCTGCGGAACAACCCTAAAAAAGCCACAGGTCAAAGACATTGTAAGACATCTTGAAGGCAACCTGTGTCGCTGCACTGGCTATAGACCCATTCTTAACGGATTTAAGTCTTTCTGTGTAGTTGGTTAGACTTGTAATAATATTAGATTTGCATAAGCTGTAAATGATTATAGATGGAAATTTCCTTGTTCGGTTAGTCAAATAGAGGTCTCTTATTGTGGGCATTCTTTAATAGCCCAAGAAGTTTTACTTTTCAAATATACTTATGGTATTTTAACACTGTTCAAATTTTAGTTACACTCTGATATACTGTCACTTCAGACTTGTTTCCTCAACACTCTATATGTAAAATACCTGATTTACAAATATGTTCCAAAAATAAAGTGTATTTATAGGATCTTTTTGTGATTTTTACCATGTTGTACTTACTGTAGGTTCAGGTTGAATTTTTTTTTAAAGAATTGTTTGTGATGAAAGATTTTATAAAAAATACTGAATTAGATTGGGAATTTTGGTAAAGTAATTCATAAAAATAAAAAATTGTAATGTGATAACTTTTTTCTTCTGCTTCAGAAAGAGGATTGCTGTCAGCGTACAGGGAGACCGTGTCAGACTGACCAAGAGACACAGCAGGTCAATGTGAGTATATTATGGGGTTTATCACAAAATTTGGGATGGTAGATCATGACTTAGTAAGATAAATCAGTAGTTTCTGAAGAGTTTTCCCACTATAGAGATATTCAAAATGAATTTAGTCTTTGGGTCAACAACACAAGTATATTCAGTATACTTCCTTTTTTTCTGAACATTTTTAGTTTTTATCTTATTTTTTACAAAGTAAAAGGGGATCACTTGAAATACAATCTTTTCTCATTTTTTAATATTTTGATTGATATACGATGATTTACAGCACTCAAATAGAAAACTCAGACATATTGTACTATGTTTCATCTCTTTAAAGAGTATAAGATTCTCGTGATTTTTTGCTTTTTTTAACAGGTGGTGAATAATGGAGACTGGACACCATATGACCCATCTCAGGAACCTATATTTCCTCCTGAACTTTTGGTAGGTTTCTGTTATATCAATATATTCTACTGAATAGTTCCTATTCAAATGCCATTCAAATGGAAACCCAATCCATTTCTTATTTTTAAGCCAATATAAGGAGGGCCTTTTCTTGAAGCTTGTCGGAACTGCAAGTACTCATTCTCTCCCAATCAGAGATGGTGTTATACATCCTATTAAAATGGATTTATTTAACTAAAGTACCGGTAACCTATGACTAAATTGACACTGGGACAACCTTCATTAGATACTGCCCAGGGCGGTGTTTCACCAAGTTATAAAGACTTGAAGAACGACTTTACGCACAACTGGTATTAGTTCTTGTACTGAATAATCGAGAATCTTATGCGTATAAGACTTAACATACTCCAGTCTTGAAAGTCGTACGTAACCCTAAGAACGATTTGGTGAAACATGGCCCAGGATTATGAAAAATAGTGTAATGCTGGATTTAAAGTGCAGGACAACCCAAGAGCAAAAATGAAGTTTAGTGACGTTATTGCTGATCCTCAAACCTCTGGCTGTAACCTCTTTCATGGAATTATACTATTCATCATTATTGTTTGACAGGGCTCTGTGCTTGTTGGCATTTCTATGTCTGAACCATCATGGTGAAAAATGAATTCAGAATACCTATGATTACAAACAGTACATATCTTCTGCTTTTCATTTTAGACTGATGTAGAAGAATACAATAAGACACTAACCTTCCAGAAGGATCAATCAAGATGGGTAGTGGCCTCTACGTTGGAAGAGCTTCTTCAATTGCTAGCGGAAAATGCACATGCAAGGCTCGCTATGGGAAACACTATCTTAGGTAGGTTATGAACTATATCTTGGTGTTTATACTTGAGACAGATGAATGGATGCCAAAAACATTTTGTCTTTTTGTCTTGATAGAAATCTTTCACCCCTTGATAGCATACTAGTTAGTTTCTCTTTAAAAAATTGTCTCAAACTATTATCTATATAACATGGGCAATGATAATCGAGAAGCTATTGGCTACTGACCTATTCCTACAAGGTTATGACACACAATCCTTGATGACTTTTAGATCATGGCTCAGTTTTGTAGGTCAAGGTGAAAGTGATCATTCCTCATTTTTCTCCTGGAAATGGTGTCAGAGAGCTGACCAGATTGTGACCTCTGNTAGACCCATTCTTAACGGATTTAAGTCTTTCTGTGTAGTTGGTTAGACTTGTAATAATATTAGATTTGCATAAGCTGTAAATGATTATAGATGGAAATTTCCTTGTTCGGTTAGTCAAATAGAGGTCTCTTATTGTGGGCATTCTTTAATAGCCCAAGAAGTTTTACTTTTCAAATATACTTATGGTATTTTAACACTGTTCAAATTTTAGTTACACTCTGATATACTGTCACTTCAGACTTGTTTCCTCTACACTCTATATGTAAAATACCTGATTTACAAATATGTTCCAAAAATAAAGTGTATTTATAGGATCTTTTTGTGATTTTTACCATGTTGTACTTACTGTAGGTTCAGGTTGAATTTTTTTTTAAAGAATTGTTTGTGATGAAAGATTTTATAAAAAATACTGAATTAGATTGGGAATTTTGGTAAAGTAATTCATAAAAATAAAAAATTGTAATGTGATAACTTTTTTCTTCTGCTTCAGAAAGAGGATTGCTGTCAGCGAACAGGGAGACCATGTCAGACAGACCAAGAGACACAGCAGGTCAATGTGAGTATATTATTGAGTTTTCAATTTCATTTGTCACAATCTCAGTGACAGTTGACAGGAAGTTAAGGTCAACTAATGTCAGCACATCGACTGCTCTCATTTGTTCACTCCTAAAATCAGTTTTGATTTCAGACGACTACTTCCAGATGATGTCACAATGGCATGCACACAAGAGACACGCGCTCGTCACAGATCAGTGAGGAAAATCAAGAAATGCTTGTCACAGATTAATCATAGTTATGATTTAACAATGCGCAGCTGCCTACAAAATGTGGCATGTACTTTCAGTCAACTGTGATGGATTTAATACCCCCATATTGATTACACAGTACAGTCAAGCATATAAGATGTAAAAAGGTTTGCCTGTATTCATATGATCAGGGCGGTGATTTACCAAGATACAAAAAAAAAACTTTTGAACGACTGGTATCAGATCTTGTGCTGAAGTTTATCAATCATTTAGCACAAGAACGGATGTACAGCAGTTCTTAAAGTCTTTCTTAACTTGGCGAAAGACCACTCTGGTCATGTGACTATAGGCACAAATTTTTGACATCATATACTATCTTAAAGCTTCACATGTAATCTATCATGCTTTTTTATTAGAACATTTTCCACCTGTGTCTTATTTTGACACAGTAAAAGAGGACTCGAAATGGATTCTGTTCCGATTGATTTATATTTATAATTTTGATGATTTACAGCACGCATATAGAAAATTCATCTCTCCCAGAATTTAAGATTCTCACGAACTTGTGATTTTTATAACAGGTGGTGAATAATGGAGACTGGACACCCTATGACCCATCTCAGGAACCTATATTTCCTCCTGAACTTTTGGTAGGTTTCTGTTTCTATATCAATATATTTATATATTTTTTTTTACCCTGAGTATTTTGAAAAACATTTGTGTTCACATTCTGGTGAATTGTATCTCCATGAATCACATAGCAGTGGAAAAGGCCAAGGCTAACAGATATGGTCATTCATATGGAAATTCAATACTTCTATTATTGCTAAGCCAATATCAGAAGGGCCTTTCAGGAAGCTTGTCGCACCTGCAAGTACTTATTCTCTGACAGTCAAATGATGTTATTTATCCTATCAAAAGAGAATTATTTGACCAAGTTAGCAATGACTAGATTGTAGCCCGTCATGAAATACTGTCCGGGATTATGAAATGTCGGTACCGTCATGCTGGGTTTAAAATGCATGACAACCCAGAGGCAAAAATAAAGTTTAGTGACATTATTGCTGATCCTCAAACCTCAGACATTAACTTCTTTTTCGGAGCTAACTTTGTGTATCGTACTATTTTCATCTTTATTATTCAACACTGCCCTGTATAGGTTGATATTTCCTATTCAGAATACTCAATGAGTACTAACAATTTTTCTCACCTGCCTTTCTTGTTAGACTGATGTGGAAGAGTACGACAAGACTTTGACCTTTCAGAAGGGTCAATCAAGATGGGTAGTGGCCTCAACTTTGGAAGAGCTTCTTCAATTGCTATCGGAAAATGCACATGCCAGGCTTGCCATGGGAAATACTATCCTCGGTAGGTTATAAACTATATCATGGTGCTAATAATTGTTGAGACTGATGAGTGGGTACAAAATACATTTTTCTTGGGGGAGGGAGATCTTTTACAATGCTGAATCTGTTGAATTATTTAAATCCCTTCTCAAGACTCACCTATTTAAACAGTTATAATTTAATGTTGTAGTACATTTTTTGAGGCGTACACCAATTTAGTTTATAATTAAGTATTTTGTTTTCTATTAATTATGTACTATGTATTTATTATTTTTACCGATATTATGATTAGACAGACCACCTGTGCGCTTTGAAACATCTGTATAAAGCGCCTTATGAATGTAATTATTATTATTATTATTATTACAAGATGCATGGAACTTTTTGTTGGTCTGAAATATTTCAACACCTTGATAACACAAAAAGTTTCTCTATGAAAAAAAAATTGTATTACTATTACATAGTAGTATTGTATTACTTTGTTACAATGTATGCAACAAGATGGGACCAGCTATCGGCTATTGACCGATTCCTAAAATGTTATGACACACAACCCTTGATGACTTTAAGATCATGGCTCAGTTTTGTAGGTCAAGATGAAAGTGATCATTCCTCATTTTTTCCTGGAAATGGTGTCAGAGAGCTGACCAGATTGTGACCTCTGACATTTGGTCAATCTCTGGGTCATGGTCACAGTTAGATAGGCCAAGGTACCATCGTGTATATATACCTTTTATCTCTGTTTTTTTCAGGTGTTCTCAAGCATGAAGGTGATCATTTCCCACTTCTCATCTCGCCTGGAAATGGTGTCAGAGAACTGACCCAGGTCACAACATCTGACACTGGTATAACCTTTGGGTCAGGGGTCACTGTGGCTCAGTTTGAGGAAAGGCTTTCAGATGTAGTCGAGAGGCTTCCAGAGCACCAGACTAGATCTGTGAGAGCCATCATTGATATGCTCCGACAGTGGGCAGGGCAGCAGATCAGAAACATGGCTGTGAGTTGAACTTTGACCTTTATTTTTGATACTTCAGTCCAAACTGTCATTTGCTAGTTCATGCCAATTTCTATAAAAAAAAAAAACATTTTAGATTTGCATGAATCTTTCATTTTTTATTTGTTGTGAGGAAAGTGATCATCATTGTCAAGTGAAGTAGTCCAAAAATCTTTGTATTTGATGGCTTAAAGCTTAACCGAATTTGGATTCTGAAAATGAATTTGCTCACAATCTTATCAAGGAATTTATCTACAGGTTACTTGCAAGATTTAGCCTTTCATTTCAGCGAAAATTTAGTATTTTCATATTTTGGCCAAATTAGCTCAGAACTTTTGCAGGGAGTTTATTTATTTTCAGGTTAATTTTCCAAATTAGTTTGGTTATCAATTGGAGGTTTCTTGAAAATATTTTTTTTTACCCTAAGCTGTCATTTTCGGTCGTAATATGTCATTTTCATATTTTTGCTATGAATTTGCACACAAACTTTTGTAGCAAATTTATTTTGAGGCTGAAAGTAAATTTATCAGCATGAAGTTAAAATCTTATGTTCTTTATTCCACACCCAGCATTTCCAGCATAAATTATGTTATGCAGATTTTGCATTTATGGTTTGTAATGTTTAATAATGCTATTTTTGTAATGTCTAGACTATCGGAGGAAGCATAGCAGGCGCTAGTGGGATGTTGGATCTCTGTATCATTCTCATGGCAACCAAGACATCAGTCACTTTGGTGAAAACTGGAGGTATATTGACCGTCTTGGGATGTATTAAGTGTTATATTTACAATGTTTATTATTATTACTAATACTATTATTATTATTATTATTAATATAATTGTCATAATTAGTAGTAGTAGTATTATCATTATCATTATTATTATTGTTATCATTATTATTATCATTGTTATTATTATCTATTCTGCAATTCAAAACATTTACAGTGTTTAGCAAAGGATACAAAGGAATAATTTGGTCAAAATATAGTTTCATGAACTTGTAAAAGAGGAAATTTAATTCAAATATATGTGTCTGTATATAGCAATTTATAAATGTTTTTATAGGATTAATGATTGCTTCCTTTTGTTTTTTAAAGGAAATATTATGTTAGACTACACATTGCATTCTCGGTCATGCCACCCTACTCCTTACCAACATTTTTCAAAAATATGATATAAAATGATCTAAAGAGACATCGAACAAAAAAAGATAATAATCAAGAAACTTTTGATACCAAGTGGTCAAAAACAGGAATAGCACAATTTTATGCCAGGGGAGGGATGTTGCCCTGATTAGACTAGCCAGCTGCCTATCACAGCATGTTGATTCTCAGTGTTTGTTTAAAACTTTGCGAGTATTGAAATGAAACCTTGTGCTTTAAGCCAGCGGCCTACAACAAGATTTCGCTCTTCAGAGTTTGTTGTTTATTAAACAATGCAACAATTAAAATGATATTCCTTGCTACCAGCCAGCTGCCTACCAAAATATGTTGATTCTCAATGTTTGTTGTTTATTAAACATTGAGACAATTAAAATGATATTCCTTGCTACCACCATGCTGCCTATGACAAGATATCAGTCCTCAGTGTTGTGACGCTTTATCTTGATATGATATCCCTTGCTTCTTGTATTTTTAGGATCCAGACGAACTATCCCACTAGACAAGGATTTCTACCCACAACCCAACAAGTCTGTGATTGCTAGAGATGAGATCATTGAATCATTGCATATCCCCTTCACAGAAGAGGTATGTCTTTATAAAATTTGAAATATTTTTAGCACTTTATGCCAAGAAAATCCTTCTAGTAGACAAGGACCTCTACACTCATTCCAAAGAAGTTTGTGGTTGCTAGGGATGAGATCATTGAATCTTTGCACATCCCCTTCACAGGAGAGGTAGGTGATATGAGACTTCAAGTATTTGCAAAATGGTGCTCTTTGGTTTAAAAATTGAGCAGCCAAGTAACCCCTTCCACTGGACAAAGGTTTCTACCCTCAAGCCACAAAGCATTTTATTCAATAAGATTGTTGGCATAAAAACAAAAATTATGCCTCCGTATTGTATATCATGGTTTTATGTGAGACGCCAGAAGGAATTTGATTTCAATATAAAGTAAGGCTTTAGCACTCTCATAGTAAGACATTTTGTTTGCAACAATGATGCTCTTTTTGTTTGAAATGAACAAATAATCTTACTCCCAGAAACTCCCAGATTTAGGGTTGTGTGATACGTAACATTTTTTATTTTACTTTCATTCGTGAAAAGCACTAAATTTTTTTAATAGTTTCTGGATTTAGTAAAAAACACCCTATCTATTTTTGCACATTCTTTTCAATAGTTCCAGATCTAGCAGTATTTATCAGGATTCCCTTTATTTTTCCTCCGATATGGAATAACAGAGTCAATAATTGCATTTTTAATGTTGATTTACCAATTGTAACATATATTCCTAATCATTTTTTTTTTGCACACAGAATGATTACTTCTTTGCTCATAAAGTGGCGGAGCGGCGTGATAACTCTCGCTCGTCAATCAGCTGTGGATTCAGGGTGACCCTTGAACCTGAAGATCAAAAGGTCAAAGACCTTTGTCTTGTGTTTGGTGCTGTTGATGCTAATCCATTTGTAGCTCAGAAGACGTGTAATAGTCTGATTGGACAGTGAGTACATTTACCTTTATGGATTGTTGCTAAAAAAGTTGCAATATATTGTAAGTTGGCGTTGATCATCACACTCCAATCAAAACATTTTTGCATTTACACCTTCGTAAATGCGCAGAGAGTGCACCAATCAAAATGAGTGTTCAATTTTTCATTGTTTTGCAGTTAGATTACAGCTTTTTAGCAAGACCCTGCATGTGTAATCTACTACATCAATACTTGCTTCTTGTATAGAAGTTAGTGCCAGCTGTTGGTTTAACATGTGTTTCATCCGCTGATAATTTGGCCCATATCGATCTTTAGGACTGTACTTGAAATCAAGTTGGTATATAACATTTGTTGCTATGTTGGACAAGCCTCAGACATAGCTTCGGGTTCTCAAGAATAATCTTTGATTTATGAAATTAGCACCTAAATGTGCATGCTAAGATGACATTTTAAAAACTTTTTAGCAAGACTCTATGTGCTGACTTCCCCACCATTAGGAATTTTGATGAAAGAAGACAAATTTTTGACTATTTTTAGAGAGTTTCAATGCCATTTCAAAAGAGATTCCAAATTTTTCTTGCTAATTCTACTACAAAGTCCTATGGGAAACATGGTTTCTTTCCTCTTTTTCAGCAAATAATTCTTCCTTTCCCATTATAAGGATTGGGAATTTACGGCTGTATGTGTGAGCCGCTTCAGCATTGTCTTCAATAAGCTCTGCAAACAAATGTATTTTCCTTCTCTTTCCTACTCGAAATGTAGACCATGGAATAAAAGTTTACTGCAAGATGCAATCCAATCAGTCACTTCAGAAATCACACCTGGACCTCATGAACAAAATGTTTCAGCTGAGTACAGGAAGGGCGGTATGGAGACATGTCTGCTTAGATTCTATGTTCAAGTCTGCCAGCTCATCAACAACAAACAGGTCTGTAATGTTCAACACTCCACCTGAAACCAGGGATCCCAGTTTTCACGCAAAAGCCTGAATTCAGGCCCTTGCAATTTATTTTCAGGCTATAGGTATCACATTTTTGTGTCCAAAATATTGAATAATGCCCTGTCATCGATTTCAAGGGGCATCCCTGTGAAAGACTTTTATATAATGGGTCTGTTGAGTACAGGAGTTTTGGAATGGCATCATGCCATCTTAGATTATATGTCCAAGGGGGTGTTGTTCAAAAGTTGCAATTGATCGCAAGTTGCAGTTGATCGCAAGTTGCAGTTGATCGCAACGCGCCAATCAAAATCATTGTTTCATGCGCACCTTGTTAAATGCATAGCTGGGACGCGAATGAAAATGCGCGTTACAATTTGTAAAGTTGCAGTTGATCTGCAGTTAATTTTGAGCAACACCCCCATTGTCTGCCAACTCTACAACAAGCAGGCCTGTAATGTTCAACAACCCTCCTAAGACCAGGGATCCTAGTGTGTACGAAATATTCAACACGACCCTCTTATCAATTTCGATGTGCATCCCTGTGAATCCTTTCATGTGTCTGCTGAGTACAGGAATGGTGGAATGGCATCATGTCATCTTAGATTCTAATTCCAAGGAGGTGTTGTTCAAAAGTCGTCTTGCATTGGGTTCGTCAGAGCGTAGAGACAGAAGTATTTAGTTAAAGTTTGGAATTAGTGATCATGCTGAAATGACGTATCAATGGATTGAACTGTTAAGTTATGTTTTTCTTTTTAATTCACAGGGTTTGACAGGTGCATTTTCACATGGACAGCTATCAGATCGCAGTATCCCTTCATCTTACAACAGAGATGGTCCTATCAGTACTCAGATCTATCAGGTAAAGAAATGATGGTCACTTCATAAATAAACTAATAAAGAGGGGCTATTTTGTACTAAACAAACAAGAATTTAAACCTGATATAAAAGATAAGAACTATTTGTCTTTCAATCCTCACTCAATTATACTTTGTGCAAGTGCGACTACAGTCAAACCTGTCTGTAGTGACAACCCAAGGGAAACTGAAAAGTTGAACACTGTAGACAGATGGCCTCTCTAGACAGGTTATAGAACACACAATTTAATCTGATGGGAACCAATTTTGGTGGCCACTGTAGACAGGTGGTCACAATGTCCAGATGGCCATTAAGGCAGGTTTGCAGGAGAGACTGTCTTTGCTTATCCCATTGACTACTGGAACCTGGTAGTCATTCCACAAAGTCCATGGGAATTGCAGAATTCAGTAGTCAATGGGTTACAATATTGAAGAAAGCATCATTACCCTCCCCCCCCCCCCCCCCCCAAAAAAAATGAGATGCCCTCAAATGACTGACCCTCTGGAATTAGCCCGACCTGAACTTTTTATGATTATCTTCTTTTTTTTTCTCGCTCAAATTGAAAAATCACAGCAAAATTATGAATAATTATGTGGAATACAACCGGAAAAGTAATTTTCAGATGATCTTTAGCTCTTCACTCCCTTCCAAGTCTTATTTCCTTCCTATGACACACATCTTTACCCGTGTCCTTTTCCCCAGCCTCCTCCTCTCGACCAGCCGGATGCGGATCCCTTGGGTAGATCTCTCATCCTCTAGTCGGCTCTTCAGCAGTGTGCAGGAGAAAAATTTGACACCAAATCCCACCCCTTGGTTTCTTTGCTGTGCAGCAATGCTTCAGAAAGCCTCTATTTGCAAATGACATATTTGTTTAAAACGGCGCTATTAGGATCCTAAGACATGAATCTTTACCCGTGTCCTTTTCCCCAGCCTCCTCCTCTGGACCAGCCGGATGCCGATCCGCTTGGTAGACCCCTCATCCACCGATCAGCTCTGCAGCAGTGTGCAGGAGAAGCTGTGTTTACAGATGATATACCCTTGGAAGATGGTAAGATTCAGTAGCCTTTTGTATCTGTTAGATTGCGGTCGATTTGGAAACTGAAACTGCTTTATTTGGAGAGGTTAATAAAATTGTACAGATTCCATCAGTTCGCAGTTTAAGAACAAAATGGTACTGTTGTGTTTTTGTGTATGATAAGAAATTACTTTTTATTTACAATTCATAAAAACTTGGAAATTTGTAATATGGGTGCTCAATGAAGTCATCCTGCTACATGTATATTGATGAGTATTAATTGTACAGTCAAATCTGTCTATAAAGACCACCCAGAGGAGACAGAAAAGTGGGTCTTTAACAGCAGATAGTCTCTATAGACAGGCTCATTTTCATATAACTTGTGTTCTCGGGAATCAAGAAAGGGGGTCTTTATGGACAGGGGGTCTTTCTATACAGATGGTTGATAAGGCAGGTTTGAGTGTACTTGCCTTCACCTAAAACATTAGTGATCATATTTATCAGAGTTAGATTTGGTGGCAACGGTGGGATGTATAGACATTTTGTCTTGATTATGTTTGAATATTTTATCTCATTCATTCATTTACAGGTGAACTGTATCTTGCCATGGTAGGGAGCACAAGAGCCCATGCAAAAATTGTGTAAGTATGATTATTACAACTATTCCTTACACCATAATAATAATAAGAGTATATGTGAATTGGAAGGCACCAAACTCCTCTTGGATATCTTGAGAAGATGAAAGCTCAAGGATTTTTTGAGTAGATTACAGAATTTTTGCCATAAAATTCTCAGGAAAACTACTCTGTCATTCAAAAAACTGTGACAAGCTTTTGTCGAGAAGTTTCCCTTTGTCAAAACATACAGCAGAATTATTTTTTGCCAGAGTTTTGAATTAATGACTCATGGGATAGATAAAATATTTCATGGAATTAATCTTTTTTTTATGACTTGTGACAAAACCCTTTTGCAAGAAAAGGACATACTTCCCTACAATAGAACAATCCTTCTTGCGTCCTTTTCAGCAAAAAGAAGCTCTAATTTTCTTGCGGAAACAGGTGTCCAATTTCATAAAAGTATATATCTTTTGCTGTACTTTTCCTTGAAAGAATAGAAAGAGTCAATATTGAATTCACTTTTGACACTTTTAAGAAGAATATCGAAATGGATCTCTTACAGAAAACAAAAGATTGTTAGATATTTTGTATGACAAACCAACATAGTCCTCAAAATTTGGAAGAGGATTTGTTCTTGACGTTTTATTCTTTCTTATCAGGTGTGTGGATGCAAGCAGGGCCCTTGCTCTAGAAGGAGTCGTAGCATATTTTGATCACAAAGATATTCCAGGAAGCAAGTGTATCCATCCTGGAGAGGAGGCTTTTGCTATTGAGGAGGTGAGATAGTGTCCACAAGCTGTGAATCATTGCTTGTTATAAGCGATTTGATATGCAGGCCATGTAGTAATGACCCTTAGTACCAAACAAAGTTATGTTAATTTTTGTTTGGTATCCTCACCATATGTACTAAAACACTTAAGACTAGAACTGGGTGTAAAATTGTCTACATAGAAATTGATTCTATTTAAATTTGTTCAAATTGATGTAGATGGATATGAATCGAATCGATGAGAGAAAAAATGAGAAGGTATCATTTTTATCCCTGTTGTATGTCTAGCTGGATTCACATTGATTTAGATCAACATGTTATTACTAATTCTTCAATTTTTACAGTTTAGTGTGCACTCCAAAAGTCTATTGGAATGAGATCAATAAGTTTTACAGATTTAATGTAATCATAAACATATTTTTAATGAGTGAGAAGATGTTATGACCTCTGTATATGCACAATTTAATTTGTATTCATATATTTTATATGTTTCATATACGGTATTATCTAGAAATTTATAGATGTCACACTTGTTATTTAACCAAATCTAATTATTGAAATATTTTGCAGGTCCATTGTGTTGGTCAGTGCATTGGTGCTGTAGTGGCTACATCACATCGTCTAGCTAACAAGGCAGCTAAGCTTGTCGACGTTCAGTATGAAGATCTCCAGCCGGTCATCTTGTCCATTCAGGTCAGTTTGATGATACATATNGGCACATATTATTTATTCATAGTTCTGAACATTCTTCTCACATTTTGTGCGATTCTGTGAACATTTATTTTATTTTTTTAACAAATACCAGAATATATCTTTAATTTGTATTCATATATTTTATATGTTTAATATATTATTGAGAAATTTATAGATGTCACACTTGTTATTAACCAAATCTAATTATTGAAATATTTTGCAGGTCCATTGTGTTGGTCAGTGCATTGGTGCTATAGTGGCTACTTCACACCATCTAGCTAATAGGGCAGCTAAGCTTGTCGACGTTCAGTATGAAGATCTCCAGCCGGTCATCTTGTCCATTCAGGTCAGCTCAATTCATGATCAAACTCCAGAAGCCAAATATGTCCTTGTTTTATTTGTTTTATGAGTTTATTTATTCATTAATTTTTTATTCCGCATTTTGCAAGAAAAGAAAAGGAAACATGATGAGCCCCTAATAAATACAACAAGGGAAAAACAAAAGTAAACATATAGATTGAAAGAGAAAGATAGACGACCTGAGAAAAGTTGAGGGGGCTGCCAGGGAGTTAAAAATGGCTAACCAAATAACCTTGACCTACGGGTCTTCCTCCCCACACCCCCTAAACTATATAGTTGATTTTGCCTATCTCCATGTCAGTTTTTTCAATTGTTTGTAATTTGTGTGATTGCCTTTTGATGGAATAGAAAACACAATTCATCTTTAAAAAATAAATTAATGTTCTTCTTACATCTCAAACTTTCTGTTATTGCAGAAAATCCTGATTTTTGTTCATTGAGTGAGCATTTCATTTTTTTGTGACTGATTTGCCTTGAAGGCATTATTATATTCTAATGATTCATTAGGATCATATATTTTTTTATTGAATTGCCATGTGCGCTGGTGTACGCCGGGCTAAAGCCAGGGTAATAATAATGCAAAGCGCCTTGAGTACTGTGCAGAATGGATATGTATGCTATTATTTAATATTATTATATTCGAATGATTCATTAGGATCATATATTTATTTCTCAAATTGCCATGTGCGCTGGTGTACGCGGAGCTAAACCCAGAGTAATAATAATGCAAAGCGCCTTGAGCACTGTGCAGAGTAGATATGTGTGCTATATAAATTGCATCTATTATTATTTATTTGATTTGTTTTTTGGTTTTTTTGTTACCAACGTACAACCCTGTTCTCATTTCAGGATGCAATCAAGGAGGACTCCGTCTACCGGGGTCCTGATATTGACGTAGAGTTCCTGCATGGAGACCTGGAGGGGAGCTTCCAGCAGGCGGATGGGATCCTGGAGGGGACCTTTGACGTCGGAGGCCAGGAGCACTTCTACATGGAGACCCAGACTTCTCTTGCTAGACCGAGAGATGATGATGAGATGGAGATATTTGCCTCATCGCAAGCTATTACCATTGCACAGGTAGAAAAGACAATGGGAATCTTCTCCAGGGATATCTACGTCTCTGAACCTATATGTAGCAATCTAGACCTTTGATGTTAGACTAGGGAGGTGTTTCACCAAGATAAGAACGACTTTAAGTTCGACTGGTATTAGTTCTTGTGCTGAATGTGCGTAATTGTGTGAACCATTGCGCGCAAGAAGGGATACCAGACGATCTTAAAGTCGTTTGTAAGATCTTTCTGATCTAGGTGAAACACCTCCCTGGGTGGTATTTCCACAAGTTTACAAAGGACGTTGAGAACAACTTTATTCACAACTTGTATCAGTTATTTTTACTGAATGATTGTTAATCTTGCGTGTATTACACTCATTAACGTACTCCAGTCTTTCTTCAAGTCATTCGTAACTTTAAAAACAATTTGGTGAAACACCGCCCTGGAGCATTTCTTTTTTGAAATTCAAAATAATTTACCCAGACAAAGCGATTATGAGATGGAGATAGTTGCATTGCTGTGCAGGTGAAAAAAAAAAGTCCTGAAATTGCGCTGTGTATAAATCTAGGACTATTGGGTTTGAAGGGAATACTTCAATGCAGAAGCTTTGTTTGTTTCTCTAATTCCATGCTTTGTAGATTTAGAATGCTTAACTTCTCTTAAGCATTGTTGCGACAAACAAAGTGTCAGAATGTGATATTGCCCCTCCCCTCCTGAAAAATACCTTCCAATGCATTTTCTGAAATGGCAATTTCCTTAATAATTTATTCTTTTACTATTATTTAGATTTTTTCTTGTTTATTGCCTAGGAAGCAGTTGCAGATGCCTTAGGCGTTCCTCGTAACCGCGTCTCAGTTCGTACTAAAAGAGTTGGTGGAGCATTTGGAGGGAAAGAAACATTCCTTGATCATCATGTTGCTATAGCTGTAGCTGCTAAAAAGTGAGTAATGATGAATAGACTGATTTTATGGTTTTCCCGAATTGGAATTCTCTCACAAACTCAATCATCAAGAGCAATGAAACATTCAGGAAAACAGCGCTCCATCTCTCTCAAACAGTCAAGCAAATCATTAAAGCATTTTTTTTTTAATTTTTACATTACCAACATCAGCATACCTCCTGCCCAGTTGGCTCCTTTCCTAGGGCATTTGATAGGATCCCAATGTATTCCTATGTAGAAATTATGAAGAATGAATGTATAAATTATTTTTGTTGTTTTATTTTAATATATCCTCTTATATTGACAACAGTTAAGAGAAAATCATTACCGTAAAGATATCACAGAAATAAAATCACTATTTTCCATTAAATTATTGTACTTTTTATCATCTATATTGACAGTGGATAGTTAAAATAAGTGGCTATACATTAAAAAAAAAAGATATTATAGGAAAAACATTAACTGTGAGTAGAAGGGAGAAAAGACCAGAACAAAGTTAACAACCTCATTCAATCATTATGATATCTTCAAGATCACAAATGAAAGTCTCTGATGCGACACATTTTCAACATTTCTCCACATAATGAGAAGAATGGACATTTGAAATTTCTTTTACATACATCAAACTATCGTTAATGCTTGAATGAATGCTGATAACTTTGTTCCATTCATTTGTCCCTTCTGCTCACAGTAATTGCTAATTTAAAGAAGAAAGATTGAATTGCTATAAATTTTATTATAATAAACCAATCTGTCCTGAATTTGTTAACTTGCTTCTGAACCAATATATTCCATTCTGAACCTAGATTGCGTCGACCAGTTCGTGTGCGCCTGGAACGGCCCGAGGACATGTTGATGTCTGGAGGGCGCCATCCATTCCATGCCAAGTATCGTGTTGGTTACCGTAGCGATGGTCGTATCCTGGCTGTAGATGCTAACATTTATGCCAATGGTGGTCGTCTCAATGGGCCAACGACTTGGGTATGTATATTGTGTTTTTGCAAATTCATTTGAAGTATTGAATAGCAAATTCTAGAATATTCATATTTTCACAATTTTTTTCTCTGATACAGTGAAAACTCTTTATAACAAGATCCTTGGGACCATGAAAATTATCTTGTTATATCAGGTTCCTCACTATATTAGGTTTAAAAAAAAAAGAACTATAAAGAGCTGGGGCCAATAAAATTACCTTGTTATAACAGGCATCTCTCTATATTCGACCTCTTTATAACGAGGCTCCACTGTATTTGACCTTCAGGGTTGGCTCTTATACTTGTAAGAGCTACAAAATGTTTTTGTTTTCTCCAAATTTCAGGTGGGGATCCAGGAATTTCCAATAGAGGTGCTGGAAATGTTGAAATTTTTATGACAAGCGAATTAAAAAGAAAACATGTACTTGTCAAAAAAAAAAACCTGATTGAAAGATTTAAAGCTCAGCGGTCTTGGATCTGCCAATGCATTTGCTCAATATATTTTTTAGGTTGTGCGCCAAGCATGTCTTGTCCTTGAGGGATTCTATACCTTCCCAGGATACCACGTCAAAGGCATCTGTTGCCGAACAAACTTACCATCCAACACTGCTATGAGAGGCTTCGGAGCTCCTCAATCATTGGCCATTATGGAGAATATTCTATCGGAGGTTGCGGCCAAAACGGGCGTATCACCAAGACGGGTAAGTGGAACTTTTGCAATATTGGACAGGTCCATTAACCCATTGACTACAGAATTCTTTAATTCCCATTGACTTTGTGCAATGACTACCCAGTACTAGTAGTCAATAGATTAACCATTGTCATGCAGCAATGGATCAATCACTGCTAACAACTTTGGTGGAATCCAAAGATTTGATTGTGTAAGAATCAGCTTTATTGACTGGTATTATTGTAATTTTTAGATAAAGGTCATTTGATGATTCTAACAAGCTTCTTGAAACACAGGTTGTTTGTTTATTTTGAGTCTGGACAAAATGGCTTTGCACAGGCCAATCGTTAAAACCACACCATTCGGCCGAGCTAAGTGCCTCTTGGTAAAGGTGCTGCATTTCATTGCAGATTTAAAAATAGGCCATAAATTGTATGTATCTATATGCACAGTGCAAAACTGCCAATAGGACATCCGTATATTTGGTACTGCTTTGTAGTGGGTGTCCTTCCAAAACGGACTATAATCAGTTGACAAGAATCGGGATGCTAAAGCAAGAGAAAAGTGGTCTTTGCATATCTTGTAGAGGAAAAGGATTTGAACACACATGCTGTCATTTCTTTATTTTTCAAATTTGTATTTATGTATGTCTGTATTATACAGTCATGTGTTATTTTTTTCCAGATGTAAGATACTTTATTGCATATTTGCATCTTCAAATCACAGCTTTAATGCAAGTTGTACCCAATTGTATTAATCAATTATTTGATTATTTGTAGAGAAAATGACACTATTCTGTGAACTACTTTGCTTCACTGAACAAAGACAGTACGATATATGTGTGACAGGCAAAGTACATCATAAAAAACATGTGTTTTTTTCTGAAGGTGCATGAGCTGAACTTCAAACCTGACGGGGCGATGATGGTAGAGGGCGCTCTTCCAATGGACATGGATATCTTCAAGGAATGCTGGGAGACATGTCTTCGCCAGAGCGACTACAAGAACAGACTAGCTGCAATAGAACAATTCAACAGGTAAACGTCTAAAAAATGCAAACCATTCCAGTATATGCATAAAAATTGAGATATGAAAATTGAGATTGGAATATAAATCACCGAACACATAAAACAAAATACATGTATTCTCTCATGAGGAAAAGCATAATAATAATGACGATATTTGGGGAAACTATTAAGCTCAGCTGTTATGTTTTTGCACATTTTGATCTATCATACATATCCTGGAATGGTTGGCATCTGTAATCAAGCTGATTGGGACAGTAAAATCAATTTGGGAAGGTTCCTGCATTGTAGGTTTGAGCCCTGGTTGTGTCCTTCCAATAGGGACTTGTATCCTAAAAAGACCGAGGGGGAGAGTGGGAGTTCCACAAATTTTTTTCAAGTATTCTGCAAATTTGATACCAAATATGTAATCTATATCAAGCCCATTGAAAAAAAAAAAAAATCATTTTTTTTAATTTGGAATCACAAATGCTGTAAAACCCAATATCTCTCTTTTAAGCGGAAGCTAGGGATTTTCATGGAATACTAGGGTTCTGTCTTTTTCAGAGTGACCATAATGTTATTTTGAATTTTGGGAAGATGATTTGTGTAAAACTTTTATCTTCAAGGATAATCCTTTTCTTAGACAATTCATAAACTGATGTCGGCGTTTGTCATACGCATTGAAGCCTTTAACTTTCAAATTCTCGCCTTGTATTACAAAAATTCATTGAATTATTTCTCTTCCAATTTTCTTTTTTTTTTCTATTTCAGGACAAATTCCTGGAAGAAGCGAGGGATATCAATCATTCCTACCAAACATGGCATGGGAATTTTTGGTGCTGAGATGCTCAATCAAGTAATTTCTCTTTTACTAAAAGAATGCAATAAAAGCTGATATTAGACAACCGTATTTACTTCATAAGAAGATAGCATTAGAGTTTGTTTGGACAAATTTGTTGAAGTTTCCATGAAATTTGCTCCAGTGATAATAACTCCAAACTGTACTGTAAAATTGGTATCCAAGAATTATTTTAAAGTTATGACAACAGTTATTCAAAAATAAAAAATACATGAAATATGCAATAAGGGGATTGCTATTTGAAAAAAGTGTATTCCAAGATGGTTATAAAGACAGTCTCTACAAAGTCAATTTGATTGTATAAATTAGTTAACAATTTGAATACATAACATACCGGTATTTATTTGTTTATAAAATATACTGTTGTATACCGAATCTATGAAGATGACAAGTGCAGAATCGCATTGCAGGTACACTGAGTGAGTAGAGAAGAAATGAAAAAAAAAATTGAAAAATGAAAACAATTTTTTTTCACCATATGTCTTGAAAGAATGATGCTCCTGACATATTTTGGGATCATTTCAATAAGGATCTGTTACCATACCAAGACATTTTTATCAAACTCATGATGATAAATGAACAAGGCATCTTCAAAACAGGAATTTTTGGACTTACTAAATAATATGATTCAAGGGAATATAAAAAAAATCATTCATCTTCATGCTGTATTGATTCTCTTTGATTTTCAATCCTTGCTCGTTAGGGTTCAGCCTTGGTGCATATCTACACCGATGGGTCTGTTTTGATCAATCATGGTGGGATTGAGATGGGTCAAGGACTCTACACTAAACTGGTCCAGGTATGTAATGATACAGTGATGCATTTTTCTGTAAAAAAAGGAAATAATGTTTGGTTTTCCTCACGGATCGGCCCCAGAATATGGAATGACCGAAGGTTTTCTTTCCCTTTCTTTAGTACTGATATTTTCATTTGTGTTAAGAAAATCTTATTCAGTTCATAGATCTCCAACCTGTGAAATGTTGTTGAAAAAATCATCTGTTGTTCACTACCTTGTAAGTTTACATAATAAATGTATAACAAAATAGATTTGAGAAAAAAACAATCTTTTTTATTGACCTCATTCTTCATTGACAGTGATCATCTTTTTAGATTTATAAACTTGTGCAGTTAAACTTGCTTTAGCTACCTCCTGTATAGAAAGATCATCTGTCTATATAGACCCTCTTTCTCTCCCTAGAAAGCAATTTGCATTTAAATGAATCTGTCTATAGAGACCACCTGTTCATAAAGACCCTATTTTCCATCTCCTTTTGATGGTCTTCATAGACAAGTTTGACTGAAGTAGTAGTATATCTACTGTATTATGTGAAGTTTAAAATATTTGTGGAGCTTTAGATATATGATTGTCTAAGATAATTGTTTAATTTGTCTAGTAATGAGCAACATCTCCCTCTTTGAGATGAGCCTCAGTACTTTCTTGTATAGTGTGTATTCAAAAAAATTTGAAAGGTAACCGTTAAAGATTAAAGTTATAGATTCGTAATGACCGGGATGCAGAAAGTGATGTTAAACGAGCTGATGTATTCACAAGTTGCTATAAATGCCTACATATATCTGTGTAGGATATTAGGAGTACATTTGTGCTCGTATTTTGTGTATTTTACGCCGAACACGTCAATCAGCAATTATTCCTACGTTGTGCTAAATGCTTTTGCACGGGGGAGCGTCGGCCTGAAATGGGCGGTGCGATCGGTGGTATTGTCTGCGGTGTGAGTTCGCGTTTATTTTATACATGAAGCATGTTGTGCTTGGGAGAACGACCGCAGCATGATTTTTTATTTTGCGATAATTAAGCCATTTCTAGGTCGATTTTATTCAAACAAACTATGAACATGCTCTAATTTACTATTGAAAAACTGCATTATGGTAATAATTTTACTGCAGCTCGCAAACTAGTTAAATATCTGAAGCGCCCTCCTCCCAAAACTGGTCTATCGCTTTAATATTTAATTATAAATAAATAATTTTTTTTTTTTTTTTTGCTTCGGCAGCAAAATGCCAAGATTTTGTAGATCACCAACAGAACACCAACCTGTCCAGAAAGATATATTAACCTTTTGAATCAAACACCCAAAAAACTGGTGTTAGAGTCTGTGACAATGTGTATTAGAATGAACTTTTGATTCCTGAGTCAACTAGTTAGTTAATCGTTTGTCTGTTCTCTTATCAGATTGCAAGCACCACGTTGGGTGTCAGTGCTAGCAAGATCCACACAAGTGCCACAGCTACAGATAAAGTGCCCAATACGACAGTAACAGGAGGCAGCATGGGAACAGATCTACAAGGCTCTGCTCTAAAGGTATGCTTCAGATATATTTCAGGCAATAATATGTTGTCAGAAACAAATGAAAATTAAGTAAGATCCACACAAGCGCCACAGCCACAGACAAAGTGCCTAATACTACAGTGACTGGAAGCAGCATGGGGACTGATCTACAAGGCTCGGCTTTTAAGGTATTTGACTGATGGCCAAACTTTTATGATCATTTAAAGGTCATTGACAACAATGAGTTGCCAGAAACAATTAAAAATAATCAAGTATGATTCATGATATGAAGAATAAATTTCTTTTAATGGGTAATGTGCTTGAAGAACATCCTTGTATATTGCACCATTAAGTAGTCATTAACAACAACTAGTTGTCATTAATTGTCATTAATGCCATTGAAACAAAAGCCAAATGTACCAGTGTATTATCAGCTTTATATGCTAATCTATCTGCTTTTGTCACTGTCAAGTTTGCAAATGGAAATGTATGTACAGTGTATATGAATTCATCACATTTTTGTTTTACATTTGATGTAATGTACCTGGGAGTCTCTTGCAAGCCCTGCTTTATAGCAATAGGTGTCTGCAGGGTACATAAAGTGAAAACATTTGGTTATCTGTTTGAATTTGGGCACATTAAATTTTTTACTTATCAATAATTCTGTCATTGTTTGTTGTTCTAGATTGCCTGTGACATCCTGAAGGAGCGTCTTGAACCATACCGTACAGCAAACCCAAAGGGAACATGGGAAAGTTGGGTAAGAGATTCTGTGTACCTCTATAAATGTCATTATCTGACTGTACTGCTCATTGCCATTGGAACGTGTTTTTTTCTCAATGTTGGGGTAGTGAGCAACTGTACTTCTCCCCTGTTCGGTGAAAACACATCGGTGCCGCCAACAAATGTTTTGGGTGGTAGATCTGTAATATTGTATACCTGGGGGCCCTTGGCTAGATTATGGTGCGACATCGTCCTAGATTTTCTGTTGTATTTGCACTTAAGTTCTTGAACAATCAATTTACTATTTATTAGATCAAATTGTAGAAGTAAGAAGTATTGTTTCAGCTAATTTTGATAAGTTCAAGTAATTTTTAGGAACAAGTTAGTTAAGAATGTATCATTTCCCTCTTTAATTAGTCAAACATATCTTTGTGTTTCCAAGAAATTAAAGTCAGTCCGTCATGATCGACAGGACTAAGTGCGAACGGGCGGCGTGTTGCGTATTGGCAACAACGATATTTAAACATTTCCTTGCTTACGCACCTTGCCAAGCTCAGAAACTCGGAACACTTCGTACAACTTTCCGATGCTTGTTGTCGTCGCTTGTATTTTGATTTATCCTCTCTTTGGCTTCGATTGTTTCTAAAAACATGCGGAGCACATACGTTTGCGACTGTTGAGCTGTGAGCTAGCGAAATAAAGCCTGCTCACTCGCTATTCCAGGTAAAAAAAATCTGCTCTGCAATCTTCGCAATCAAAATGTCAGCGGACAGTTTGGATCCTAACCGGAAGTCATGTCGATCATGACGGACTGACTTTAAAATTTGTAGGTAACCTTTAGTTTCCTGAAAATTGTATGGTGCATATACTGATAAGAAGTCCAGTATCACAATTAGATATATATCGACTGATTGTATATAAATCTTTCACAATTAGATATATATCGACTGATTGTATATAAATCTTTCACAATTAGATATATATCGACTGATTGTATATAAATCTTTCCTCCAGGTCCAAGCTGCCTATGACGATCGAGTGGGCCTGTCCACCACAGGTTTCTACAAGTAAGTACAGTCCCATACATTGATTTTCATAGACCATGTATAGGAATTGTCACAATTTTTTAAAATGGGCAATATATTAAGCAGATTTAAAAAAAAAGATCAATTGAAGAAAGAAAATGAGATACCGGTATGACTTGCTGTAAGATAATTCCTGCCCTGAAGAGGATGCCTTTTTTTTTTAAACATGCAGGAGATATAAATATGCATTTTGCATAAGTAACATTTATTTTTCCTACAAGAGCAATATGCAGGGTGCATCCAGGTGTTCTTTATTTTACAATTCTTGCTATCATGTTGAATCTTATAATTTGCAGTATCGTTTGCTCGCATATCTAGTGTATAAATATCATCATTTACTCCCGACATTGTGTTTTTCTGTCTTTTTTTAAAAGAGGGCAGAGTTTGTGTTTTTTGTTAAGTTTTTTTATAGTCCTGATGTGTTTATGCCATTGTGAAGTAAGCTGTGGATCTCCAGATGGGTGTGTTATTTGTGTAAGTTTGTTTTTCAGTGTGTGTGTGTGCATTTCAACTTTTGCCATGTAATTGGATATGTGTTTTAGTTAAAATATTTCTGAAATGTTTGCACCTTTATGGAACTCTTAATTTAGATTAACCCATTTGCTACTGAATTCAGTAATTGAATGAAGTGCTGTTAAATGCAAAAACAACAACAACAACAATTCCCACTGACCTTGTGCAGGCACTACCCATTCCCAGTAGTACACAAGTTCATCTACAGGTCCAATGATTTTAACTGTAAATCATATAGTCATCTATCTCACTATCGATTTATCAATTTATCTTCCTATAATCTATAATGTTTAGGAGACCTGGGCCCGTATTTAACTGGGACGCTAAGACAGGCAACCCCTACTTCTACTACACCATGGGTGTTGGCGTCTCTGAGGTGGAGATCGACTGCCTCACCGGCGAACATCAGCTGCTGCGGACTGACATCGTAATGGACGTCGGGAAGAGCATCAATCCAGCCATCGATATCGGACAGGTGCGTCAACATTATTTTTTAAATATTGGAAAAAAATTGAGCTTTGGATGCTTAAAATTTTATTTACAAATAAAACAACCACTTTATCATTCAATATATTACTCAACCTTTATATGCATGACTTTGTCCCAACCCAACTTTTCCCCTTTTTTCATTCAGTGTGCTCGAAGCAGATGCGGATTTCTGTTTTGATAAAAATGAAATTGATTTGGAAATGTGCATTTGAAACCTATACACTTTGATTGAAAATTTGGAGGCTTTTGATTGCAAAACAAGTATATATCGCAAAACAAGTATGTGCATTAGACACATCTGTCTTATGCTTCATTGATGTTATTTTATGTTTGGAACATTCATTTTGCTCACTTGTTATTTTAGATAGAAAAAGAGTACACTTGCATTATACCGTTGAAACCATGTATTACAAGGTTCTTTGGACCATCGAAAATACCGTATTACAGCAGGAATCTTTTATATCCAAGTTAAAATGCAATGAATTATGGATAGCTGGGACCTGTTAACACTAGATATGTTAAGTCATATCTCTTTGTGTTGGGTTTCCACTAAAATTTTTGATTATTCAATGCACAATATGCATACATTTGATCGACATTGTATCTGATTCATAGATTATAATGAAATTATTATTTACATGTGTACATTTTCCTCTCTAAAGATTGAAGGCGGTTTTGTTCAGGGTTACGGCTACTTCACCATGGAGGAGAAGAGGTTCAACAAAGAGGGCGCTCTACTCACCGATGGACCAGACACCTACAAGATCCCAACTGCGAATGACATTCCAAAGGAATTTAATGTGACCTTACTGAGAAACATGCGCACTCCTGAGGACAATCTATATTCCTCGAAGGTGAGTAGAGGTCAGACAACAAGAATAATATCACTTGGTGAAAAATTGGACGCTAAGGCCAAGAAATGTGTGGTTGCCCTCAACTGGCTGTCTCTCTCTAAAAATGGCCCATTCTGAGGTGTTTTTTTTTCAACTTTTCACTCAAATTGAAAAATTACAGTAAAATCATAATTAATACAAATAAGTGAAATACAACATGATACATTTTTTCAGATGTTTTGCAGCTTTTCATTCCCTTCTAAATCACATTTCCAATATGAATTGTGTGAAAAGCAATACATAAATCAAAGGATTAATTTAGCAATTTTTTCCTTCTGATATTACAAGCGTTTGTTGTGTTTTTTCTCTATTTATAGGGAATCGGAGAACCACCTTTCTTCATCGGGGCTACAGTCTTTTTTGCAATCAAGCACGCCCTCACCAGTGCTCGGACTGATAGGGGCTTGGGCGGTCTGTTCAAGTTCAATGCTCCAGCCACGATAGAGAATGTTAGAAGAACATGTGGTGATCTTAAGTGCGCGGAATGACCTTCATCGTATCTTTTTGTGAAATCCCTTAGGTTCCAGTCACATTGCTAGAGCCAGGGTAATAATGTTGCATTAATTGTACAGTACATTATGAGACGTAATTATCGCTATATAAGAACTGCATATTATTAAAGAAGCCCGGAAGCAGCACGACTCTTTGTTCAGTTCACATTTAGCCGCCTAAGAACAAAGAGTCGTGTTGAATCATGTTCAGTCGGGGCTTCTATGTGACTGGTGCATTATTTCCGTTAAAATTAATTCTTTAACAATGAAAAATGAATTCATTCTCAACAGAATCTGAAAGTATGAACTGAAAGCTATATATCTATTATCATGAAGAGTAAAAATCAATCCGTGCTCAGAAAGCATGTGGGTTTGGACCAGCAAAAATAGTGTTTTTTTCTTACTCTCACACACATTGTACCTTACTGTAGAGAAGTACTATGCATGTAGCAAGTTACTGTTAAAGTTAATCCAGTGCTCGAAGTGACAGGGGCTTGGCTGGTCTAAAGTTCAATGCTCCAGCCACAATAGAGAATGTGAGAAGAACTTGTGGTGATCTCAAGATCGAGGAATGATCTTCATTGTATCTTTTTGAAAAATCTTCACATTAAAAGTCATGGCTCCAGAGATAATCTGTATGATGTGCACAAAAGAGCACAATAGTCATAAACAACAGGTGTTATTACGATTGCGTGTATCCATGCACTTAGCACTCCAGGGTAGGAGTGTGTACATGCATTGGGCATTGTTGCTCAAGAGAGTACACATGCACTTGGCACTTATGCATACATCAGTATACATGCATGTGGCATGTTAAGGGTTAAAATCAATTCATTGTAAACAGTATCTTAAAGTATGAACTAAAAAAATGTATAGTTATAATTCCAAAAAGTAAAAAATATCATTTGGTGCTCAGAAAGCTGGCTACCTCCTACACAAATCCGTTGTTTTTCATAGAATTATGAAGCGATTTTCCTCTGTCCTGTACAATGTATTTAATTTTCACATCTATTTTAGACAAACTGAATTGAATAGTTCCAGATAGCTACAGTATTCTATTGACCTACTTATTTGTTTTATATGGATAAATACCATATGTGTGGAATATCACCAGGATAGAAAATGATGTAGTGTTTTCTGTGTTGTTTAGGATGTTTTCAATGTGGATTCCCCGAAAGTTTTACAGTGCGTATCATTTTGCATTATCTAAGATGATGGTAATGCTAGTTTTGTTGGTGCTTTCCTTCGGATTTGAATATTTACACCTTTTTCATTATGTTCACATGTTTTTCATTTAATTTTTGATTAATTAAATGACTGAGTTTTTAGTATATCTTTATTTAGTAAATTTTTAATACAATAGTACAAAGCTGTTGTGTTTTACATTTTAATAATAACTATATATATATCATCAAATTATGTTAAATTGATTATAAGCAGAACGTTAAAGTTGTAAACATTTCAAATTCTATTTTTTTCCGTTATCCTGTATGGCTTAGTTTCAATTCTCACATGAATGAATCTTTAGCATTCTTTAACATGAGTGATATTTAACATCCTGTTGTAAGCCAAAGGGGCTATTACTAGAAAGTTGTGATCAATTGCAAGTTGATCGGCAGGCGTGAAGCAAACAATTGATTCTTGCTTGTCTTGTTAGGCACACAAACTGTCCATGGACGAAAAGGTGGATTTCAATTTACAGCTGATTTGTGATCAATTTCAAATTTTTAGCAACACCACCTTAAACAATTTTACCTTGTAGTGATGATATTTCTGTATACGATTAGTTTTTTTTTTTATCTTGATATATATATCCATTCAAATAATGTATAGAATAATTCATGTTATTGCTGTGTGATTCGTATTTCAAATATTTAATGAAATTGGTGCTGGATTATTTTGATTCCAATATGCAGCTGTTATTTTACCCGCCTGATTTTTGTTCACCTGATTGTTATTCATGAATATTATGATATTTTTTTTGTATTTTAATTGCTTGCAATCCTTTTATGACTAAATGACAGTAGCCAAAGGGTAGTGTTTCATGAAGACAAACAAATTTGTTACCCCTCTCATAGTTTAAAAGAAGAGTCTACCTAAAAATTAAGATTTTTTAACAGAAGCAGAAAAAAATTGGTGCGCAGAACAAAAATAAGTTTTTAAAAAATTGGTAATAAAAATTAATAAAAAAGTTAGGAATTTTTAAAGATTTGAAAAAAATGAGCTAATCAGTAGAAATTTTCAGAGATGTTGCCAATTTGATGACATCATGGGTGCACAACTAATCATAATTTTGTATGTGTTTATGTTGCAAAATTCATCATTTTTAGAGAAAGATACAAAGTTTTAATGAATGTAAACATGCAAATAGTGGATCTGCATATCTATCAGGAAGATATCCTATGTTTAATTTTTTAAGAAATAATATTTATTGGGAAAAAAGTAACATTTTATGACATTGATATGAATGTGATTAATGGTCAGTTGTGCACCTTTGACGTCATCAGTCTAAATAGAAACATTCATAACTTTCTTATTAGTTCTCCAATTTTCCTCAAACTTTTTTTGTTCTGTTCATTTAATTTTTCTGCTTCTGTTGAAGACATATTATTTTGGGGTAGACTTCCCTTTTAACACTGTAGATCTGAACAGGGTTTAACCTACGATGTCATGGACCATGTCATGGACCATAAGAGAAGTATATATTGAGTACAGTCAAACCTCGTCATAAAGAGGTCCTTGGGACCAGAAAAATTATCTCCTATATAGAAACCTTGTTATATCCGGCCTAAAATGCAATAAAATACAAAGAGATGGGACCAGGAAAACTACCTTGTTGTAACAAGATCTTGTTTTATCAGTGCTCTTTATAACAAGGTTGGACTATATCATGATTGTCTCATCAAGGGAAGTTTCATGGAACAAAACACTTAAAAATTTTAGATGGCTTTATTTTTTAGCGTATGTGCCAAATATTTATTCTGTGTGATATTAATATTGGGTTTGGTGTGTATGAATTATTTGAAATGTACTGGTGCCATCGCCATATTTCATTAAGTTTACATAGTTGCTTTGATATGTTGCAGCTTTGTGATGCTTATGTAGAAATACTGGCAATAATATCCTGGCAATAATACATGCAACACTAATTACAGAATGTGCCATATTTCAACATTGATATCCAGTCGAACCTCATTATTAAGAGGTCGATAGGACCGGAGAAATTAACTCTTTATATTGAAACCTTGTTATATCCGGGCTAAAATACAAACAGATGGGACCAGGAAAACTACCTTGTTATAACGAGATCTTGTTTTATCAGTGCTCTTTATAACGAGGTTGGACTGTACTATGATTGTCTCGTAAGGGTTCATGGAAGAAAACACTTGAAAAATCTCCCTGTATTTGGTTTTAGCATATGCCAAATAAGTATTATTCTGTGTGATAGTATTATTAGGTTTGGTGTGTATGAATTATTTGAAATGTACTGGTGCTGTTACCATATTCTAAGAAGTTTGAATTTAGCTGCTTTGATATATTGATGCCTTGTGATGCTTACATGTATGTAGAAATACTGGCAAAAATATCCTGGCAATAATACAAGCAACACTAATTACAGAATGTGCCATATTTCAACATTGATATTTAGTCTAAGAGAAATTATCTCTTTATATCTAATTCTTGTTATATCAGGGCCAAAATACAATAAAATACAAAGAGATGGGACGAGGAGAACTACCTTGTTATAATGAGATCTTGTTTTATCAGTGCTCTTTATAACGAGGTTGGACTATACCATGAATGTCTAGTAAGGGTTCATGGAAGAAAACAGTTGAAAAATCTACCTTGATTTGTTTTTAGCATTTGCCAAATAATCATTATTCCGTGGGATTTTATTAGCAGGTTTGGTGTGTATGAATTATTTGAAATGTATTGGTGTTGTTACCATATTTTAGTAAGTTTAGCTGCTTTGATATACAATATTGCAGCCATGTAATGCCTATGTAGAAAATACGCAATAATATCATGGCAATAATACAAGTAATGCTAATGACAGAATGTGCCATATTTCAAGATTGGTACATATACCTGTAAATTATAAAGACATGATATTGAATGATGTAATAATTTTGGCTGTTGAAATAAAAACAGTCTTGAGCTTTCAATTCTGCAGAATTCTGTTATGATCGAAAGGTTATACTCTTTATTTTTACTCCATTTTACTCTGCTAAGCAGTTTCAGCAGTTCCCTTTCTATATTATTTTAACTATTGATTGAAATGATCAATTATATGTACATTCTTGCTTACTATTTGTGCCATAAAATTATGTCGAAATTGTCTGAAATTTCCTTTTTTTCATAATAAATCATTCATATATTCCATTTATTTTGATCTGTGATTGATTATATTGCTGTATAATGTATGCCATCATCAGTTATTTAATCTGCAATATATAAACCAATTCTATTGTTTGAATGAGATATATAGATTGATGATGTAATATACATCAATTCACTGATCAGATCAGCCCACAAATATTAAGAAGTGATAATTAATAATGATAGTAATAATGAAAATGCAGCTTTACATTTTATTTTCTTAAATACTTAACTCTGTAAAGCACACTGAAAGTTTTTAGAAGATGTCAACTGTAGTCAGTTTTTACTTCCATTCTTCTTGTCTTCATTGCTACATTACATTTTGAATTCAAATAAATATATTATATATCTAAAAAGTCTGAATTCTGTTTGTGAAAATGTGTGTATTTTATTTCATTGATTGCTAATTTTCTAGAGAAGTTTGATAGCCAATGATTAGAGGTGTTTCAGCAGATAAGTATGGACAGTATGTATTAAAGAAAGTCTTTCAATTGAAATGGAATAGAAAGAAATTTAGAAATGAAAGTAAGAAAATAGGTTGCAAGAAAAGTATGATTGGTTGGAGGTTTAACCGAAAGTTACGAGCTCATTTTGATTTAGTTCCAATTCAATTCAAGTCACGTTTTTATTTTAACCAAAACCACAGCCGGTTCGCTTCCGCCCCTGGATTCAAAAGTTCAATTCTTCCTTTTCTCACAGTCTACATGTATTTCTGCATAAATTTATTGTCCAAAGCGGTGTCGAGCATTGCCGTTGGAATCTGGAGAAAATGTATGCCGGAACTATGTTTAATCTCATCACGTGATTTACAGTAGCTGTTTGAAAGTTGCCCAGGTTTAAACGGTAAATTGCCATTTCGTCCAATGACCGTTTCGTCCAAATGCGCTTCGTCCAACATTACTTCGTCTATAAACATTTCGCCCAATACACATTTCGTCCAATTGCCGCTCTGTCCAATAACCAATTTGTCCAATATTCCGTTCATCCAATAGCCATTTCGTCCCATAACCATATCGTCCATCTCCATTTTGTCCAATTGCCTATTCGTCCAATCATCATGTGGTCTAGTCCTACTTCGTCCAATTACTGCTTTGTTTAGTGTCACTTTGTCCAATCATCAGATTGTCCAGATTAGACGAAGTGATGTTAGCCCAAATGGCTATTGGACAAATTGATTATTGGACCAAACGTTAATGGACAAAATGGCTATTGGACGATCAGGATATGTATTGGACTAACTGGCTATTGGACAAAGCGGCTATTGGACGAAATGAATATTGGACAAAACGGTAATTAGACGACCTAATGTTAGACGAAGCGTGTTTGGACGAAACGGTCATTGGACGAGATGGCATTGGACGAGATAGGGATAAACCGTTTAAACTCCACTAGCTCAAGGGTGTCTGTGATGCAGATAGAGCGACGATTAGGAAAGTGCTATCTCACGCTGGTGAGGGAAGTAGGTAGAGGCTCAACCTTTAAACGGTTACTCCACGCCAAAAATAACTTGCTTCCATTAAAAGCGCAAAAATTAGACGAACACATCAGAAAAAAAGTTTGAGCGAAATTGGACAATGAATAAAGAAGTTACGAATTTTTACAAATCATTTGCAAATAATTCAGTTATATTCTTATAGCAAATTGGACACTTTGGATCACGTGACATGAAATGGTGATGACGTAGGTTCGTCACTTCTCTACAATTGGCTTATTGTATATCATTGCTTTTTAACTCCATCGGGTGTGAGTTGGTCTTCAGGACATGCCGTCATCCATAAGATCAGTCATGGTTCAAAGACATAGTTTGTGTGTTGTTAGAGGAATCTCCTGACTTCCTCGTATCGAGCCATCGCGAAGATGAGGAGATTGATTAAAAATCGCTATGTCGACACAGGCTAAAACGCAAAGATGTGAGTCGGCCTATCAGTCATGGTTCAAAGACATAGAGGGTGTTGTTCAAAAGTTGCAATTGTCGCAATTTGCAGTTGATCGGAACGCGCCAATCATCAATGTTTCATGCACGTCTTGTTAAATTCGCATACCGTGTGATGCGCGAATGAAAATGCGCGTTA
Source organism: Temnopleurus reevesii (assembly GCA_036244855.1). NCBI lineage: Eukaryota > Metazoa > Echinodermata > Echinoidea > Temnopleuroida > Temnopleuridae > Temnopleurus > Temnopleurus reevesii. Next base: position 16,216 of record BQKZ01001266.1, on the reverse strand, counting down.
CAATGTGCAAAGTTGCAGTTAATTTGCAGTTGATTATGAGAAACACCCCCATAGTTTGTGTGTTGTGATGAATCTCCTGACTTCCTCGTATCGAGCCATCGTGAAGATGAGGAGATTGATGCTGATGGCGATTACACTCACACCAAGAAACTTATAAACTGACGAGTAGGACCCTGTGACGTCATAGATGTAGCCTGCAATCATCAAAGATGGATAAAGACATGAGTCAGTGGATTTCACCATACTATCAGAGCGGGGGGGGGGGGGGGGGGGGGGGCGCCAAATCCGAGTATCAAAATCCTGGGTGCGCGCATGTTCACGGTGATTTCTATGGCTGGTAGATTTATAACAAGAATTGTAGAAATAATTTTACATTTCGCATTAAAATAATAATGAATTATACCCAAAATAGATACTTTGTACGTAGCCCTGAGAAGAGCTTCCACCCAATTATTATTTATCAATCCATACGTATGATGATTATTTTTTCTTATGATTTGAATATCGATTCTGTGGTTGTATTTTCAATTGTTATTTTTTATATGGAAAATAAAAACAACAACAATAACCATGATGACAGATAAATTAATTTATACATAAACTGCAGTATTGCTTATCGAACCAAGGCTAAAATGTTTTTTTTTTGTCCCAGTATGATTCGCCAACGCGGTCGACGACACTGTAAAATACACAGTGTCCAACAACAAACGTATACAGCATGTGACGTTGATGACCCCAAATGGGTTTAATTTCGCCGAGCACTTCCTTTGTTATAAGGAAGAAAATCGACTTTATGAATAAAAAGGGGAGATAAAATCAACAAAATATCATATTTGTAATTGCTTCCTTCTTTCAATTGATGTTTACTGTATAAAANACCTTTCGAGATGATTAATTTCCTTATCATGTTGTCCCGATGATTGAAGTTTTGATGGGACTTGTGACAATGACGATAGGAGGGTGATGTTGGAGGTGATGTTGGTGATGGTGATGATGGTGCTGGTCGTAGAAATAGTGATGGTGACGATAATGACCACTGTGATGGTGGTGGTAATGTTTATTATGACAATAATGATGATAAAGATGATGGTAATGATGATTATCATGATGACGGTGATGATGATGATGGTAATGGTGATTATAATAATATGCAGTTCTTATATAGCGCTAATTACCTCTGATAAAGGTCTCTAAGCGCTCTACAATTAATGCAGCATTATTACCCTGGCTTTAGCCCGGCAGCCATCAGCGCAGCGCACTTGGCGTTTCAAGGAATAAATATTCCTATCAGGTACCCATTCACCTCGCCTGGGTTAAGTGCAGCACAGTGTGGATGAATTTCTTGCTAAAGGATGGGTGGAACTCGAACCTACGACCCTCTGGTTGAAAGGCGAGAGGCATGACCACTACACCATGATGATGATGATGATGATGATAGTAATGACGATAATCATGATGTTACCATCAAAATCATCATCGTCATCATCATTATCATTAACACCATCATCATCATCATCATCATCATCATCATCATCATCATCATCTTCATAATTACCATGGTGGTGATCATGATCATGATGATGGTGGTGGTGGTGATGATCATTATTACTGTAATGATGGTGATGATAATGGTACTGGTAATGATCGTGATTGTAATGATGATAATCGTGATGGTAATGATGATCATGATGCTGCTGCTGATGATGATGATGGTGATTGGTGATGGCGATGGTAATGATCATTCTGATGATGATACTGATCGTGATGTTGATGATGATAGTGATACTGATGATGATGATGATGATGATGATGATGGTGATCGTGATGATGATGATGGTGATGATTTTGATGATCATGATGATCACAATGATGACGTCAATTTATGAAAACACGAGATGCATGCCTTCAAATATATGACAATAAATCGACGTACCTGTTACAGTGGACCCGGTGAGTGCTCCCACGGATATCGGACACAGATAGACGGAAATAGCGGCCGGCATGTTCTCTTCGTTTCTCATAGACAACTTTAGCATGGCAGTGGAAAGAGACTGGAGCATAAACATAAAGAAGCCTTGAAGAAAGGCTACGATGCTGAGTAACAGGAAGGTTGAGCTGATGGAGTCAACGAAGAATGTCAATGACAACAGTAGACAGGAGATGAAGAAGATAGGGATGGAGTTGAAGTTGAGATATAAGAGAGCGAGGTAGAGTAGCCGCCCGAGGATGCCACCGATGCTTGCTATACTGGAGAGGAAGACAGCTTTGGAGAGACTGATCCCAAACCCCTGAGCATGGGGTACGAGGTACAGCATCCACCCCTGGAAACATGCTAGCTGGAGAAACATCGATGGCATGATTACAGTGTACAGGGGCTCTTTGACGAAAATTGAAGACTTTATTATTGATATTATTCTGCTTTTTATAGATGGGTTTTCACTGTCATCTGCCTGTAGATCCAACGTGTCGTCGTTACTATCCACTTCCTTGGATAAGGCTGTAGATTCGCAGCAATCTTCTGCGCCATGTAAATCGCTTTCGGATCTGCCATTGTGACTGAGGCATGTGTCTCCTTTTGTCGCAGAAGACATGCTCTGACGGTGTTCGCTCTGTAACTCGCTTCCAGTTCCACCGTGACGATTGATACAAATATCTCCTCTTACCGTGGAAGAAACTTCAGGGATTTGTTCGCGCTGTAAATCGGCTTCAGGCTCACTGGCATTTCTGCTTTCATACACCGTAGAGGATACATCAGGGTTTCGGAGATCTCTTGGTGTCCTGAGCATGACCCCTGCCACAGCGGCGTGAAGAGTGATTCCGCCTAGGATCAGGAAGGCGCCCTCTAAGCCATATGCTTCTAAAGACCTCTCGATGATCACAGGCACTAGGAATGTCCCACACGTAGATCCAAACATGGCAACCGTCTTGGCAAAAACGAATGACTTTGGGAAGTATTCGTTCAAAGCCACGACCAGTGGAAAAAATGAGAGGACCCAGCCAATCCCTGCATTGGAAGTCAAATTTAGAGACAGATCACTTTCTTTAATAATTCATCGTTTAAAACATGTAAATCTTAAACAAGATCTTTTAAACATGCCCCTCAATTGCTATAGTATAACCCACTTCGCCATTCAGATAAACATAACCCCAAAAGGTGGTTTGACAACACGCTGTCAACCAACGATTGAAAAATACAAATATGTATGCATTCTACCATCTGAAACAGTCAAAATTCAATCACAATTGGTTGGATAGTTTGCAGCCGACGTTTCGAGTGAAGAGTATGTTTTCTAATGTTTAGTATAATTTTGCACAATTCTTATGAGACTGCAACGGTGGCTCTACTATACACAGACTGTCCAGAATAATGTCTCGAAAAAATTGGTCATATTAAACCTTCATATTTTCATCCGCATAAAGGCCCGGGCACACCAATCACGGCACGGCATCACGGCACGGTATTTACGCAATGTCTCCTCTGTGATTGGCTAATAGTTGACCATCCTTTCCGCGGAGGAGCACGCTGGCCAATAACAACCAAGCTACCGCGTAAAAACCGTACCGTGATGCCGTGCCGTGTTTGCTGTGCCCGGGCCTTAAGAGTATATGGTTACTAGATGAAAGAACTTTATTTTATCCAGATCCGTCCCGCCAGTCAAAAATTGTAATACTTTATGTATAGCAGTATCATATCAACATTATGGAGGCTTCGATTTCATTCGTCACATTCACAGTCATAGTCGACCGAAAGTAGTACGTCATAGTTTTACGCGTTTTCTTATACTTACGTGTGCAACTATACCTGTGACGTAACAATTAAGAAGACGCGCAAAACTATGACGTACTACTTCCGGTCGACGTGCCCTTCGTCACAGTTGACTGAAATCGAAAACCCCATATTGTTATATGTTTTGTATTGCCTAAATACATGAAAGTTCGGGCAACACAAAACAAACAACTTTCAATTGATATGACTATATAAAGTGTCAAATAGCTTTTGACTGGCTGGGTCGATTCCCATGAAATAAAGCACGTTTGTCTCGTTCTTTAAGAATATAAATAATACTCAATTCAATTCAATTCAATTTACTTCACATCCCTTTAGAAATACATAAAATAACAAATTAAAAGCACATTATTAATAAGACAAAACAAGACAGCATTGAATGGCGAAAAGGAGTGACGTGTGGAGGATGTGGGGGGTTAACGAAGGCCATTGACCTGTTATGAATACAACTTTTATGAATATACCAAGGAGCTCTTGAATATACCCTGAACATGACAGTTTGCTGGGGACATTTTTTAAAGGAGGTGTCATAGCTTTAACTAGCCGGGTCGATTCCCATGACATTTGTCGGTTTTTTGTATGCATATAGGTAAAAAAAAATACACTGCAAAAACGCTGATGTGAGATTTCACACCAACCGGAGTAGACCACTCCAGAATGGTGTTAAAATAACACCAGTTTAGAATCAAGTCAATATAATTAAACACCGACTGCTGTTGTTCAGGGACTTAAACAACACCCATTGTAAAATGGATTCCAAACTGGTGCTATTTTAACACTTTTCTGGTGTGGTCCTATAAAGATTCCGGTTGGTGTTAAATTCAACACCAGTGTTTTTGCAGTGTATCCATAATATGGCCAATTTGCGAGGGACATTCTCCGGAGGAAGGGGGGGGGGCAGTCTGTTTACCTGTTAGTGCCAACATCACTCCAAAGAAGTAGATAGATTTCACCATCGGAGCACATGTGATGGACACGCCCATCAAAGCACCACCAATCACGCCCATAGTCTGTAATGTCATCACGTTCAGCAGATAATTGGCAAAGGGACCTGTTTTAAGAAGTTCATAAAAATCATTTAGATCCTCATGATATTTTATAGATTCCCGACCTTTAAAATGTCTAAGCATAGTTTAAACATTCATTGATATGATTTGCGTCATTATCAGCGAAACCCAACTTGCAAAAGATAGGGTAAAATGGAAATACTTTGTTTTTAATACTGTAATACTCTGCTGATGTCATTTTTACCAATTAAATCAACAAAATTCATTCCGAAATCGTGAAGAATCAAAATGTCCCTATCATACTTGAAGAGAAAAGTAGAATTTTGTCTACTTTTCTAGAAAAAGAAGTAAACAGAGAGTTCTCCATGTCAGTAGTCTTTTTGTGCCTGTACGTTGCCAATTTGAGGAGCCCATGAGGAGTGTAAATCAAAACTTTGAAAGGAATGGCATTAAAAATTACCCATATTTTGAGTTCTGAGAAGAAAAAGTTCTATTTTATGGTAACAGAATTACACCCATTTTGTAGTAGATTTTAAAAGTATTTTCTAAAAAGATTAATTTCTTTGATGGGTCAAACATTGAATTCTATGTGACTTACATATCATACTATCATAATTAAAATAGCTTGCATGACATATCAACAATAAAAGCAATTGTTTCATAACAATGAATATTATTTCCTATATTCACAGTTTTACACTGCACAAGATCATGGGAATTTGATGATGCGGTATGCGAAATGTGATAGAGTCTAGAATTGGCTTTTAAAGTTTCTAATAATTTAAGTTCTTAGCTATCGTGGGCAATGATAATTTCTTAAATTATGTTAATTTCAAAATTTGCTAATTTTGCTCTTCCCATGTGGAATTGCCCATTTCTAGTCAGTCCGGTAGAAAAACACACCTGAATGGTCGGTCGTTTATACGATGCATTTATACCACTTCTTTGTTAACCGTCTATAAATTGAGCCTCGTATGAACACAAGGTGAATCAAAAATGTGAAATTCCATTTTGTAAAGGAACAATCTATTATTAGCCCTTTTTGGTCTATGGGAAGAAATATACATGAGGTCAAAGTCCATTGCACAACGCTATTTACAACAAGTTGTAATGAAAGAAGGCTCAGACATTCAAGGTTTTAATTCACATATTCAGGGTGGCTAATAAAATAGATGAAATATAATAATGAAATAAAACAGATGAGATGAATACTGGATAATTAAACAAATTCTATTAAACTACCATGATTAAACGGTTACCCCGCGCCCAAAATAGCCTACGTGGATTAAAAGCAAAACATTGAGTATAACATATAAAAAAAAGTTTGAGTGAAATTAGTCAATAAATAAGAAATATATGAATATTTGGAACATATATATTTTCAGCAAATTGGCATAGGTTCGTCACTTCTCTACAATTGGTTTGATATTATATCATTGTCATTTAAACTTTTTTTTAAATCTTTAAAGCAGAGCACTATTAGTAATTGATTAATTTATTTCAGTATGTATTCAAGATTCATAATTATCGTATAAAGCATGAAATTATACATTGTTGGATCAATATGATTTCAGTAAGAAGATTTATTCATATAATGAATTGATCTAGCAAAGGGAATTTAAATATTTTCAACACTACTAAGTGACGTATCTAGTTCCAACGATTATACTTCTTTATAATCAATTACAGGAATATAAAAATTAATCTTCAAATGAAAAAATCTTTTAAATCATATTCGTTTTTGTACAATTTATAATGTTTGTTAGTGTTTTCATTTATTTTCTTCCTTATTGTATGATTTTTGTCATTGTATCAAAAGTGAGAGAAAAATACTCCTTTACCAGAATTAATAGAGCCGAACCGTAATTTTGCTGAGGTGAAAGTGGAACAACAACACAAAATACATATTCCTTATTAAATATATTTTTAAAAATGATTTTTAATCATATTTGGGTTTCTCTTCTTTATGAACAATGTTTGAGAAGTAATATCCAATAATATAAATCCAACTAGATGAACTCGTAGAGAAAAGGAACCATTTTGTCTCCAAAGGCTTAAAGGTCCACTTTTATGACAATGCATGTTGACTTGTGATGATCTATGCTACCCTTACCATCACCCTTGTGAGTGAGAGAGCTCCCAAATGTGTCCCATACATTTTAAAACAATTTTTAGTGAGCCAATTTGGGAACGCCCCTAAAAATTCTTTTCATATACAGAGTACTGTATATGAGGTCATGTACAGTACTATGCATATGAATAGAATGTTTAGGGGCATTTGTGGCAGTCCCCTGAAGGGGAACTTATTTCATTTACAAAGGATATTAGGACGTAGTTTCACCAGACGTGAACATACCTCGAATCATTCCACCATTGAGCCTGTTGCCTGTTGTTTCTATTGATAGAATTGTGGAAACATCCAATTGATACTCCATTGAGCAGTAATTGCATCGTCATCATTGATCACTGATCATGGTCATCCTGGTCATTGTTCACCAAGTTCATCTCTCTTAATAATGGCCAGTTGTAAACATTACGTAATTAACATAAGACAAAATGAGGAATGATTCAAAGTATGTTCAGGTCAGGTGTAATTACATCTTAATGTCTTTTGTAAATCAAATAAGTTCCCCTCCAAGGGATTTCCACAAATGCCCCTAAACATTCTCTTCATATGCATAGTACTGTATATGACCTCATATACAGTACTCTGCATATGAACAGAATTTTTAGGGGCGTTCCCAAAATGTATCTCTATGATATAAAGAAAAATTATTATAAAATATATGGGAAACATTTGGGAGCTCTCTCACTCACAAAGATGATGGTAAGGGTAGCATAGATCACCACAAATCAACATATATTGTCATAAAAGTTGACCTTTAACATCCGAGCATAAAAGGCAATAAAGATATATATACTACGCTTATTGTAGAGAATTACGTTACAGGGTTCGGCCTCTCTGTTAAAGCTCGAAAGAGCTCTGTTTCGAGTCATATATAGGGGTTATTATGCATTCTAAAGCTAAAAAATAAAGGGTTTTTTTTTAGGTTAAAAGGGTTGTCTACTAACTACTTTCAAGCGACAATTCTTTGTTTATCAGTTTTAGAGGCACAGCTTCGCATAGTTTGTAATTGGATACAATAGGCATACCCGGGAGGCATGATCCCTTCTTATTCTCGAAAACAACATTCTTTAGAAAACCGTCAGAAAAAAGGAAAGGTGCGTTTCTAAAATGTCACTATTGTAGTGGATTCAAACACAATTTAGCCACTTATACAGTGCCCCAAAAGTGTTGGGCAAACCTACTAAATTTAGCATATTGTTTTACTCGTAAAATTCTGTAGAAAACCGTTGAAAAAAGAAAGGAGCGTTTCTAAAATGTCACTATTATAGTGTAGTGGATTCAAACACAATTTAGCCACTTATACAGTGCCCCAAAATGTCTCTGGCAAACCAGCTAAATTTAGGATAGTCTTTTAGTCGTAATGTGAGCCTCTTCAAGGTCGTCAAAAGTTATGACTTTTTCCATTTGAATAATGTAAAATCAATGTTATGGAAATATATTGTAATAACGTCTTTTTACTCATGATGTATACCCCATTTCTGGCACTGCTCCACAAAAAAAAAGTGTTATAAATTTTGACTGGCTGAGCGGATTTTGATGAAATGGCTCATATAAGTCTACTTAAGAAATATTCATTACGATGTGAGTAACAAATATCCTAAATTTAGCTTGCTTGCCGGGGACAATTAAAAAACAATTACTAATGTCTGGGGCAAACCAGGTGATTTTGAATATTCTTTTACCCATTATGAGCCTCTTCAAATGAGTCGATCGAAAGTTATGACTTTTTGTCATTAGGTTAATGTGAAATCAACGAGATGGCATCATATTGTGTTGTTTTTTTGCCTCATAATGTATATCCCCTTTCTGGCACTGCTTCACAAAAAGTACGAGTGTTATTGATTCCGACTTGCTGGGCAGATTTTGACAAAAGAGCTCATCAGTCTACTTAAGAAATACTCAATATGAGCAACAAATATCCTAAATTTGGCCAGCTTCTCGGGGATTTTTCAAAAATTTGTATTTATCTATTTTGTGTGATCTATTTATTTATTATTATTATTATTTCTTTAGGGGGCACTAAGTTATGGCTTGATAAGTAAATCGCCCTGTTTTTATACAGAAAAAAGAAGAAGCTGAACCTTACCCATGCTAAATGCAAGAAGAGGTAGACCACAAAGAAATGAAATCGTCTTGAAATCGCTTTGATAATAATCCACCAACTCAGTGAGTAAAACTCCGAAAGATTTCAACATCCCCGTTCCAATAAACTCTATCATAAACTTGCTCATCATCACAACATATCGCCATGGGTCGCGAGAGTCTGAAATATCATCGGTAGCAGACATTTCTTATTCACCAAATTGAACTCAATCGTCTGAAAATACTAGAGTGTGTAGGCCTACTAGACGCAATGTTCCCGGAACACCGGTAGGTGGTGCAGCACGTCTAGCACTTTCACGGAACGCTTTCAACTTCTTATGGAATTAGAAAAACAGGTAATGACATAAAATGCAGCAAATACGTATGTTGTAGCCCACATTGTGACATTTTATCGCATGGAACGCCTTTGAATGATTCAAAGAACGTTGCTTACGCTGAAAAACATGCGAAACACTGAAATATGAGCTGAAAAGTTAATTTTATGGTTTTGTTCAAATTACCCGTGACGTGAGGGTATACGTCATCTTCGGCAAGTCTTCGGGTCGGCCATGCTCGCAGCTTGCTCGTCACACACGTCATCTTCGGCATATCTCTTCGGTCACGCTCGTAGCTCGCTCGGAAGTTTGAACTAGACGTACTGCCAGCGCCAAAGAATAAATCTAATATTCTACATCGGTCTAGAGTCATGTGAATTTGATATTTTTTAGGGGAATTCGTCAATAGCGACTGACAAAAAGTGTGCATGCTTGAGCTGTTGTGGGTGATCGTGAGTTAATGAAGACTTGTTGACGTTGTCGTTGACTTGCTGCTTGAGTAACTAGCAGCAAGTCAACGACAACATCACATTTTCAACACAAAACAAAACTAGAGAGCATGTGTAGTAACTGATATCTTTTATTATTCATAAGATATCCACAAATAAAGGAATTTTAACATGTTCATAACCAAATCCCCCACCCCTATGTGTTCCACGATTTCTCCACCTAACAAACGGTATTTAAGGTAGCTTATCTATGTATTACTAGTTCCGAAATACACTGGATTAGGTGCAATAATACGCTATCATTTTGAGTTTATATTGAAGCTTCCCTGTGCAGTGATGCACTTCAGTCTTTGTGAGACTTTTCTTTTCAGTGAAAATATTACATAATGCTTTTTCCCTTCCTATTGAACAGAGAAATGTTTGCTTGGGTACACAATGTATGTATAACAATAGCATCTAAAGATGTCATGAAACTGTAACTCATACTACGGAACTTGAGCAAGAGGACGGAAGGGCTGATCAGAACGTTAGCTCTAAGGTCCGTTCCAGAAGTAGCGTTGTGTTGGTAAATACATTGACAACGTTAGAAGAGGACGGTGAGTAGGGCGTCACGAAAGACGGCTGTGATGACGTAAAATACGTCTTGATGAGAACCTTATTCCTGGCGAGGACCGTCCTGAAATAACGTTCTCAACCTTAGCGGTCCGCTAGATTTTCGCTTGAGAAATAACGTCCTGATCAGCCCTTCCGTCCTCTTGCTTAAGTTCCGTATTAACGCACCCGAAGACAGTAATCTACACAAGATTCGCAATGGCAAGATTAGGGCCCGGTTGCTCAGAAGGGTCTTGGCTATCATGTTGAGGATAAACGCGCTTATCGCGTACTTGTCCGCTTTTCTGTATCCCAAAGGCATAGTTGGACAAGTTCAGGACAGAGAGTTACGACACATCGAGAGCTGTTTTTAACAAGCTTACGTTATGCAATTTTCATTTCATGATAAATCGTTGCTCATTGACAATTGAAAGTACTAATTTAGTGGGATTTTGGGCAAATCATAATTTCATTTTGTTTGGTAAGTTTCAGAAGTTCATTTTACAATACCAAGAACAAATATATCCTTGAAAAAGAATCACATTTACTGAATCATTATTATTCCTAGACGAGGGGCCGATAGACCGCGCGACCGATAGTCCGCGTTCTTGAGAGAGAGGGGAAGAGAGCAAGGTCTATCGGCCCCGTCGACCATCGGCCCCGCGGTCTATAGGCCCCGCGGTCTATCGGGTGTAGGCCAATTAACAAACGTCCTGGGCCCAGCAACATAAAGGTTTGCGATTAATCGCTATTTGATTTTGCGATCAATTGCAAACTTTAGTACATGATTTGCCATAGACTTGCGATTGATATCAATCGCTATCATCGCAAACCTTTATGTTACGGGGCCCTGGACCGTCTTCTGATGTCAGTGTCTCGTTATCTGAAGACCTCGACACCTTGAGAGGTTGGTTTATAGTCATCAACGTCTGAAACTAATAGATTAACAAATATTTAACAATCTTTAGGATCATTACGTCCTATATACTCCGAACACTTGGAAGATTATAACCAAAGTCCCTCTAATCTAAACGTACAGGTGGAATTTGATGGAATAACCAAATCATACCACCACTGGAAGTTCTGGTACTGAAGAAAGATAAACCATAGCACTGATTAGGACATTGAAATCTGTGAGACAGTATTTTGAGTAATTCGAGCGCCAGGAGCGCCCAATTGAGGCGGAGACCGGCGCTATTCAAGAGTCCATCATCATCATCATTATCATCATCAGTGGGCGCAACATTTTAATCAAATAAAAAAGGGGAGAAATGGAGGAAAATGTTGAAACTGGAAAATACCTTAACGGAGTAAACGTTTGTGTTTTGAAGCGTTTTAAAGAGAACACTGTCCTAAATCTAGGAAGCTTTGCCCCTTCGCATGTCTAATTTCTTCAGGCACTCAGGCTATGATAGGCAAAATACAAACTGAGTGAAAAGGTAGAAAATTTCAATTCGTAAAAGTAGGCACATTCCCTCGTATGCGTCCTTCGTAAGCAGGGTAGCGTGAAAAAAAAACATTGCTGATCAGGGCTAGTTTGTGTTTCACTTGTTTCTTATGTGTGTTATATTGCATGCCCAAACAGTAGTTTCATGTACGTCTTCACAACATCCTTATTATATTATATCGTTGTACTTTAGACTTTCATAATCTATGCACCATGACACTTTGTCGAGTACCAACAAATTTAGTACTATGTATAAATATCATCATGATCATAGAATTCCTAAAGCCTATAGTGGTTTCGAAATAAAGCCTACGGAATAACAAATTCTCCATTTAGGAAATAGCACTCATTTCCAATTCTAATCATTATTTTCAATTCCGTAAACTTATCTTCTACCTGAGAGCGTAAGTAAGAGTAGTATTAGGCATAATTATTTATATTTGTACAAGAACAAATTATTGGCTTTAACAATGCTTTAAAAATGAAGCCAGATTGTTTCCATATGTACGCTTCTTCATATTACTTCCGTATATTTGTCGTCATTATTTTGTATCTCTCTGATCCGTGCAAAGATATTATCTCTTTGATCTCGGTAGAATTTATATCATATTTCCATATATCCGAGAGAAATGACTATATAATTGTGGCTCATGAACGGAAGGTCGTGGGCTCGATCCCCGACCGAATCATACCAAAGACTTATAAAAATGGGACCATCTGCCTTCTTGTCAGACGCTCGGCATTTAAAAATGGAGAAGGGTAATAATAACTTTATGTTATGCAGGGCCCCTGGAAGAACAGCTTACAGCTGAAAGTGACTACCTTGGGTAAATAAAAGGTATTATTATTATTATATTGTTGACGACATGAAAATGATTCACAATACGATCGAGGTCAAAGTCGAAAACAAAGAGAGAAGGTACTTCTATTCCGGTTATAAGGTGACATGCGTTTTCCCATTTCAGGTATTGTGTGGTTCAGTTCGTCGATCCGTGAACTGTAGTTATAGTAATTTTTTTCTGCCATCGTTTGAGAGATGACTTGCAGTCGAACTCGTCGAAACGTAACAATGTTACGGGTCATTATCTTCTTTCCCTTCTCAGCCTTTCTAAGCATTTTTCTCTTCTGCTATCTTTGTCTCGGCCATTCCGTGCAAATATCACGTAAATAAGAGGAATTGTATGTCTGAATAAGTATTAATTAACACATTTTTGTTACTAGTTTTACTTCACGATATCACGACAAAACAAGCTTGTTTGATATCAATATTTCTTTCGATTTTACACTTTTCTGACGCGACTTGCGTGACACTTTTATATGGAATGGCTGATCCACTCTATGTTCTCTCTCTAGTCTCTCTCCCCCTCTCTCTCTCACTCTTTCTCTCACTCTATCTCTCTGACATATAGAAACAAACTTATACACACAGACACACACACACACACATACACATACACGCATAACATCTCTCTCACTTTAATAGGCACTCTAACACCTTTGTTCTTCATCCATCGATCTCTTACCTCTTCCGGTTATCCATATTATTCAAAGCCTCTTGTTTCAGGAGGGAAGATTTTGCATTTATAAGAGTGTGCTGTACTAGCTACATGACAAATATGAAAAATTCCATTGAATCATCATATCTATGCATTTCATAGAGCAATCCCGAGTTTTATAAGCTCATTGTTATGATTGATGAATATGAGTGTTTTCAATCTTTTTCCATTTTTTCCCCTTTTCGTTTTGGTATATGCAGGGAGTTGTGAGATATGTTTGATATCAGATGTACTTCCAAATAAAAATGACTTAAATGACTTGTTATGAATTAACCGTTTTTTATTATCATGGAGTTGAATGTGATTTCATGCAGCACATTTTTTGTTCGTATCTGAAAATAAGTGAAAAATAGATTGTCATCGTATGAAGTGAAGCTTTAGTTATTACCTGCAGTGTGAAATGACAACAAAATACCAACAGCACCAAGGAAATGATCTAGCGCAGGATCACGATTCTCACTAGTCCAGTTGTGGACTCTGTCGCCCGATAGCACCTATCACATCATCTACCGAAGCCCTAACCTACGGGAACATGACACAGCAAGCATGCGTCAAACCCAAAGAATTTTCTGGACCTGAAGAATTGCGTCGACTTAGGCTGCTAGCAAAGTTTTTAGGGTCGAGTGTTGTGTGCAGTTCCTGTATGTAAATGGCTGCGGCATAAAGAGACAGGAGCTATCGCACCACAGAGTCCTCAACTGGACGAGCTTCATACAGGCTTTGTATTATCGTAAATTTCGTTAATTTGCGTGCATTCTTCATTGTTGTTTTGTAGATGGTCCGGACAACTTAGAGTTTTTAAACAAACTGTTCGACTGTAATATTAGACAATGTCTGTGAAGTGGTCCCTTGCATCACCAAGATGCTAGTGAACGTAAACATCCTCTCTGACCTTCCTGCCGACATTTGCGTTCCAGCGGATTAGATCCACCCACCTATGAAGTGCGAGATAACGGCAGCTGCTATTCGGTAGTTTCGTCACTGCACTGCACGGATGTCCAAGCATAAAATTAAAGCCCCCGGCCGCGCGCGCCTCATACCTCACATCGAGCTCGGTCATCAAACATGATCGTGAATTTCTAACATGTTAATGAAATACATTAAATCTCACTCCATTTCCTTGTCGTAATCCATTTCAACATATTCACTCTTCAAAGCATCATCCAGCATCGTCTCTGGAATGGTTGGGAAATAGCGTGCCAAAGCCTCCTTGAGCTCATCACTCGACTTGAAATAAGACTTGGAAATGCGCCCGGGTACTTTCTCCAACAATAAAGTGGTGCCCTTGATGGAAACAAATCGACCGTTTGGAAAAATCTCGCAAATGATTGAACTTTGGAGCTCGTGGACCGGTTCTCCTTCACGAATCGTGTACGTGGGCGCCATAGTGGAGACGAAGTGGGACATATCGACGTATTTTTGGAAATGGTGAATCATGAAGCGATGCCAGCCTTTCTTCGTTGGGTGATCCTCAATGAGATGCCATTCTTCGATGACGTCATTTTGGCGGGAAAATTTGTAGCGCATAACCGAATCTTCGTACACGGGTGACTCATCTCCGTCGAAATCGAAAGGGACTGCGCGAAACGACGGAAACCCCTTCCCGACATCGACGTAATGTATGCTACCTTTGGTCGTCAAGTTATGGACGATGGCGGCCACGTGGTCGCCGGGCGCGGAGAACTCGCTGGAGATGAGTGAGACGTCGAAACCCAGAGCGCGAAGGACGAGAGAACAGAAGACATTATGATGGTAGCACATTCCGCCCAGCCCGGAGAACATGTCGTCCTTCGTCTCTGCTACGGTAGGTACGTGTTGTAAATGACGTGGTGTTGCGATCGTCTTGACATTCTGGAACGGAAGGTAGTGTAGCCATGCTCGGACTAGATCTTCAACGAACGCAAGCGGATTGTTCTTGATTTTGGTAGATGGCGTAGGCATACAGAGGATGTCTTCAACAAAGCGAAAGGCCTCTTCGGTTGTCACAGTGGTCTCAGTTGTGGATCCCGACATTATCAATCAGTGGTGGATATTGAAGGGAATGGCTCAATCTAGAATCTGAAAGAAAATAAGGCAACATAAGAAGATGTATACTGGTAACAGACCAGGGTGGTGTTTCACCAAGATAAGGAAGACTTTACGCACGACTTTACGTTCGACTGGTAACCCTTCTTGCGCGTAATCATTCATAATAGTGCGCGCATTCAGCGCAAAAATTAATACCAGTCGAACGTAAAGTTGTGCGTAACTTTAAGAACGACTTGGTGAAACACCTCCCAGATCTTGTGATGTCGTACTCCCATTTGCCGTAGCGTGCTGGGGGTGCTGGATCCTTGACCTTCGCAGATCTATATTTCGTTTAATATGAAGTGTCTATGGGAGAAAGAGCTGGATTCAAGCGATAAAAAGAGACATTCTCCATTCTTCAATTTTGGCAAGCAATATTTTGTCTTCCCATTGCTCTCATATATTGGGCTCTATATACAAAATGTTTTATTTCAGGTAGTTAAGCAAAAGGTTTCATGAGTATTGACCAAGTAATTGTATTCGTGGCATCTTAAAATGCAGGAGGTAATTAACGCATATCTGCGCTCGTTTAGAAATGAAAATTCTCTGAAGAGGCCTCCAGCCCCCACCTTATTCAAGAAATAAAATACAGAATGAAATGCCAGAAAATCGTTAAAGACATCAACAATTCATTGTGGTGTTTTATGTCCAAGCCCCATATTCTTGGCTCTGGCCCTCGCCGATATCTATTTTTCATAAGCTGTAAGTTTTTTTTTTTTTAAATATGAAATAGCCTTTAAGAACCATCAGAATTCATTTTTTTTAGA